>JBBBDQ010001826.1:3575000-3820000 GCA_037127315.1 Ascarosepion bandense | reverse complement strand
ACATATTTTCAAAGGAAGTAAAATCTATATTGCTTTAATGAAAGAAGGTCACATGCTTAACCAATTCTCAGTTGAATAGAGCCTCTAGCAATTTGTCAAAAAGATGTAAAAGAAAATTACACTGATATTTCAAAGGATCAGAATATTTGTCTGAATTCTTACAAACTCAGACTGCAAAAGAGTGTTTCTAGCAATCAGGAATGCATGAAGCAACAAGGTATTTATTGCAGAGGTTACAGAGGACAGGTGCCAGTCCTGGAAAATATTTCTTAGGGACTGCTGTAGGGATGTCATGCGTTGTGGAGATTCAGTTAAGAGTTGATAGCAGAAACCATGGATAGAGTTATATGTCATGTCATCTAATAGAAATTATGTTCTATGTGGAAAGTTAGGCAAAGATTATCCAGCTGAATCAAGAGTTGAATTGGAACGGAATTTACGAGCAAATCATTATACTTGATCAGAAAATGCGTTAAAACCCGAAACTGAGTGAAAAAATTATAGATAGATGATTTACTCTTATTTAACACACTATTGCCGAGATTGTTAGGAGCAGGATGATGTTTCTTTTTATCTGAGAATGTGTTTTAGCATCTTTGAAGACACTTTTATTATTATTACAAGTAGACACAAATAGGCATCTTTTGTGATCTGAACTCTCACGCAGTTACAATCAGAACAACTGAATATTGTCGATCATAGCAGCGGATGAGACCGGTGTGAACCAAAGAGAATATTATGATTTCCACTGGCATTCATGAGAAGGATGTGATTTGTGTTGCAGTGGATATCGGCTCGGAACGAGATATCAGGGAGCCGAGTTTGAATTGCAGTTAAATTCGTTGCATTACATTTATGCGCAAATACCCTATGGAAAGGTATCAATCCGTCTATTCTTTCCAGGTATAAGTTAAATAACAGAACAGATTGGGTTCTAAAGCCTTGGTTGGCAACCAGTCTACCTTAGAAAGTAATGACAACCTACTGCGGTATAATCTTCTGCGCAGTCAGTCATGTCTATTTCGAGACATGATTGCCAAAGCGTGTATCACGTATGGCAATTAACTGACTGATTGACAAAAAAAATAAAATAAAATAATACCCAGTTTCAAAGATGAAGAATTTCATTCGCATAATTCTCAATAGAAATTTTAAGAAGACTAATGAAAAAGGCGAAAATAATCTCGCTTAGTACTCTGGTACCAGAAAGGTATTGTGAATAGAGGTTTCCTTTCCAATAAACAAATAAAAAATTAACATGTACTACATAGTTATCGGAAAAGCAAAGAAAACAATGTTGTGACACTACGACAAACTTGTAATGGCCAACAAGCGCTTATTTAAAAAAAAATCGGTTGCTAATATTCCACACATAAACGCATACACAAATATATGCAGTGACATGTTCTCTAATAATGTTTAACACAAGAATACTAACCATAGGTATATAGTAGGAAGCGCAACTGACGCCATTTTAATTACAAATTAATTACAATTTTCAGTACCTCATTTTTTATCTAAATAATATACTTTTCAGTTCCTATTAATGTTAATTCAAAGTACAAGGTTTACAGTGCCTGCATGTAAAATATTTAAAATAAAGATTTATATTTAATATTCTTTTGATATTTTTAAAAACGGGTATGATATATCCTTGGTTAGTAGTGGAAAACTTTGATTGTTAGTGTTCCAGGGTTAAAAAGGCATTATATTTGTGAGGAAAAGAGTTAAATATTGGAGGAAGTTAGTGTCTATAAATGAACATGGTCCAATTACTGTTAGACACATAAAAGTGAAAGTCACATTGTTGTGTTGATTTCTGTTTACACAATATATATATATATATATATATATATATATATATATATATAAATGTGTGTGTATAAATATATATATATAAGCATCCGTGTATGCATGTTTATGAATGTGCGCTAATGAACTGCGTAAAAATAGATGACATATTTAAATCTACCTATTTACATCTTCTAAATACTGTTTTAAGATTCTTATATAACTGGCCTTTGCCAGTAAACACATCTAGCTTTTCTTTTCTGCGTGTTAGAACTATTTTCAAATTATATACTGTAAATTTTTCATTATTTCTTTTTTCATTTGTTTTCTAAAATATGTCTTCTTGAATTTAATTAATTTCTATTATAGTTACAACTTAAATCTATATGGCGTCACAAATCATTATTCTGAGAGTTTATATGCATGACAAATTTAATCTTTTAATACTAGTAATATTTAGATACGAAATGCTGTTTGCTGCATTTACTAAATATGACATTGCTGGCTTTCATACTCATGAGTTGTTTGGAAATATTTTTTAATCGGTAAAGACTTCCAAAATATATAAACAAATAGCAATGGTAATATTAGCTGTTTCCTTACAAGGAAACTTTTGGTACACTTTGATCGAGTTGCTTGTACCGCTCCCTGTTGGAAATTTTAAAATATTTCACTTAAAATAGTTTTTAGAAAAACAGCTTTGTTCAAGTTCAGTAGCGGTTATCGCTACTGATGGGACTTTATTTCCTTCCGTTTTATTTAAATTAGAATGGAATGTCGAAATCTTCATTATGTTAATTTTGTAAGCTTAGCTTAGATGTGTCACAAGGTTGAATGTAAGAAGCACCCAGTGAAGATCACAACTCAGTTGTCATTGTTCTAGCGAGACAAACTTGCTAACCATTACACTACGTTGAGATGCTCATGAAATCTTTATTATATCATTATTTTCTCTTCGACTTACAGTATTCATTTAATTGTTGTTGATGTCGGCATTCCTGAAATAATATGACTACCGTTATTTTGTGCACGTATTTGTTTCTGGAACTGAAGCTTCATTCTACAATTCCCAAAGAAATATAAACATTGTCAAGATATTCATGTTTCATTCGCTCCGAAATTATCATCCACATTAGAAAGCGGATGTGTACAGTTAACAATTTAGATATTCCTTCTGCATGTGATTGACTCTATGCATGGAATCCATAAAGAAATCTTGATATTATGAAGTTGTTTAAGAATATCACTCGAGTTTTCAAGTGGATATTTTAGGCGTGAAACTATTTCTCCTACAGTTTATTTAATTAAGTTCAATTTCCCTTTCTCATTTACGAAAACTTTTTATAATTGATATATGCATCTCTGTATTGAAAGTGTTTAGTATTTACTAATTCCTTCTCCTTAATTTCTATGATGGATTTAGTTTATGTGCCATGACTGCTTTTATTCTAATTCCATATCATACTTTCTGTTTTATAAAGGTTTATTTTGAGCCTTGTTTCATGGACTACTTAATATTAATTTTGGTTCAATAATCCTTATCCCAAACATAAATACCAATGTCATCAGCATAACCTCCATTATAATCAGTAATTAACCTTTGTAGGGAAAGAATAATATCTTTTTTATTCAGAGATGTATTTCTGATGTGTTATGGAATGTTTAAATCATCTGTGCCAATCTTTTCAAATCTCATGAGCAGGTTTGACATGATCTGAACTGGGGTCTCCCACAGTTATTTAAGATTTTCCAGATTGATATACATTCTCTAACACATCGATAAACACAATTGATTCGGAGCTGGAAAAGAAGTTGATAACAAGTTCATAATCAGTGATATGACGAACTGGTGAACTTCTTTGATTTGATTGTTCCATTCCAGGTCAATATTTTTTATAACATTTCAGAAAAAACGATAAATCAAATACTGCATTAATTGCACAGCATCAAATTGATCCTCATTAAAAAATGGCTTCTCTGGATAAATTTAGTAAAATAATGGATCCTAGATAACATTGTTGTGGAAATATGTTTAGCACATAATATTCTGAAGGAGAAATAATTACTGATAAATTTATAAGTGAAGAATTTACATTCGGTGGCTCCACGATACTTGAATCTGACATGACGTAGGAATAGTCGGGATAGAACAGTCACGGGAATTTGTCGCATGGTAGGACGGTCATGGTAGGATGGTTTTGACTGGAGTTACCGGACTCTGTGTTACCTTCCTTTTCAGACTTTCTCCGGGAAAATAGAGCAACAGAAATGAATTTTTATTAACCATGACGGACGGTCGGCGTATTCTGTTACCCAGATGTTATGGCTGATTCTAAAAGATAAGGAGACTTCAGTTGGTCTTTGAATCTATGTTTTGGGGCTCCGCGATGTCATTTGCTATTGTCTAGCTCGCTGAAAATGATGTTTTGCGGAAGTCTTGAAAAGGCCGTTCGGGTGATATTTGCTGATCATCTTGACGCGTTATTTGAATCATTTTCTGAATGTATGAAGACTACATCAGTCCCGCCATTTGATGTTAAGAATTTCTGCTTGTTCGAATCATTCAAGTTTTTTCAGGTCTTTTCGATAAATACTGTATGTATCACAGGGGTAGAGAGAAGTAGAAATAAAAACGGTGCGGAATATCATAGATATTTTACGTAATGTCCGTGTTTGTTGAATACATTTTTGTGAGTTTCCAAGGGTTCAATGTGCGGATTGAATGCGTTCAAGGCATGATTGGAGAAAATTTAGAGTCTGTTCGGTGACAATGTTTTATGGCATCGGTGTAAATAGAGAAAAACCGTAATTGGGAAGTCTTTTTTTTTTTACTTTGTATCATAAGTAATCAATTACGCGCAACTATCTTTGGGAAAGGTATTAATCCCTCTCTTCTCACTCCAGATATATGTTCAATAAAAGAACAGAGTGGTTTCTTTATTTATAAGTTTATTTTGCAGTGAGTCTACTGCAGAAATTAATGGCAACCAACTGCAAGAAAATCTTCTGTCCAGTCATGTATTTTTCGAGATATGATCGCCCAAGTCTATATAACATATGACACTTAAATGATTGACTGATCATAATCAATGTAAGACCAAAAACATAAATGCTTGAGAGGTTGATGTAATTCATATAAATGCTAAAGCTTAAATTTTCAATTTTATTCATGTCTTGTGTTTCACTGAATTTCTGAAACACGTCGCCAACGATCTGAACAAAATCCTGTTCATGTTATTACCAAAGTACATTTTTTTAAACAATGTTGACAATTCATTTCATTAGTTATTAAATACACTTTCACTTTAATAAGTATTTTTCAACGTGATTGTAAACCAATCTGTGAAGCACCAGTTTGAGAAAGGATGCTGCTGGGGCAGAACATATTCCGTTGCAGTGCAAATTAAATAATACTGAAGGGCTATTTTACATTTTGGTCGTTCAACTTAACATTTTATTGCCTAGTGACATGCTTATTTTGGGTATTATCTCGTTTTCCATTACCATTACAGAATCTCTGCAAGTATGTGAAATACTCAATAACAATTTTGGCAGGATCATAATTTTTTTAACTACAGCTGTTGCCAAATGTTTAGCAACACCTTAAAAATCCAAGTTATCGATAACAAAACACAACTATTTTTGCTTTAGCATTTTAAAATAATAATTTAAACTATTTCAAAGTAAACCAAAATATTTATTATGATGTATGTTTAATTTTGATGTTAAATTCAATACTTTATGTGCCTTCTTCCATTTTAAAGACATGTTTTATTTGCTTTGGCATAGACTCAGTTAGTGATTTTAAACAGTTATATCGAATAGAAGTCCAACATCTTTGTAGGACAGCATCAAGTTCAATTTTTGTTTTTTATGCAGATTCACACACATTGGTTCCAGGATGGATCATAAATTTTTGATGGCATTGAGATAAGGTGAATTACCAGGCCAGTTTCTGAAGTTATTGTTCTCAAACCACTTCGTCACAGCTTTTTGTTTTATGGCAAGGTGCCACATCATGTTGAAACACCACAGGGTAGTGATAGATCAGTGTAGTGTCCTATCAAAAACTGTGCTTGTCTATTTTCGATAGTGTCCATATACCATTCCTTGTTCATTGACGTATCTTTGGGTGCAATCACTAAATCTCCGACGCCATTAAATGAGAGGCATCCCCAATTATGAACGAAGACCGGATGCTTGACTGTGGATATCACACAATCAGCGTGGAATCTTTCACCGACTCGTCTTCTGGCGCAGATTGATCCATTGTTAGCTATTCATCAAAGAAAATTACCTTGTACCAATCTTTTACACTCCAACTTTTATGAATTCGAAAGAAATTTAGTCGATCTTTTATATTTTTTCGTGTCAAAAGTGACTTTCTTGCAGGCATTTTTGACGGCAATTCTCTCGTCAAAAAACGCCTCTATACTGTGCAATCTTAAGCTTCCACACCACTGCTGGACCATTCATTCAGTAACTGCTGACTACTGGCCTGTCGATCAGACAAACTAAGTTGCACCAGTCGTCGGTCATCTCGCTCTTTAGATACTTTTTGGACAACCACTTCGAACCCCAAATTCAAGTTTCCTTCCACTTCTGGACTATTCTTTTACCTGTTGTTGCTTGAACCTGCTCCTGTTTGGCAATCTGATGACACCTAAGACCAGCTTTGTGTAAAGCAACGATTGCAGTTCGTTTGGAATCGGAACAATGATCTTTTCCTATTTGGATTACAATTAGATGTACAGAATGAATATTCCGTTTAAAAAAAAAGAATTACTGTCCAATCTCTTCTCTCCGCTTCACTTTTCACTTCACTCTGTCTGCCGAGTATGCGGTTCAAAAAGAAAATACGGTCCAACCTCTACACTCTGCTTTTTTGTTCTCCCACCCCCAGAAAAAATATTCCTTTTCATTTCATAGAGTCGAGAACTCACACATGCAAATCACATAAAATTTGAATAAGCGAATTAAACACATCCTATTTATTGATTATTCATGGTTTAACTCACTTTCGGTATTCAAAAATATATGAAACTGTACTTTTACATAGTGTTGCAGAACTTTTGGACAGAGCTGTATTACTGGAAGATCCCAAACGTTATTTGTGCAGGTGACGAAGGAAGATAATTTGCATTTCTACTTAAATTATATATTTTAGGAGAGATTTTAAATTCTGTCCGTATAAAATTTACTATATAATATGAACATAAAAAGTAAGAGTTTAAACACTTGTTCTTTGCCCCAATAAAACTGTAGATTCTAACTGATACATCGAAAATTCGATTCGAACGATCAGAATATAAGTAGTGATGTACTCGCTTTATTCCTCAAAGGGGGAAGATTTTTAACGATTATATTCCAAATGTTATTCGAAAGATAAAACGCTAAGCATTCTGATGTTCTCATGATTGCCTGGAGGAAGCAGGGGTTTATAACGGATATATTGAAAAAGTGATTCCATTTATAAGTCACTTAGTATTCAGACGTTCTCTAGCACGCCACAATGAAAGAGCAGTATTTTAAGAGATTCAAAAAAGCTATTCGGAAGATACGAAAATTCGTATTCAGCTATTACCTTTTCAACCCAAGGGAAGCATCAGTTTGGAACGGAAACATACAAAACGATTTCAAAGATAAGAGCCAAATTATTCAGGCGTTCACTTTTCTGCTTTTATAAAGCAGCATTGTTTAACTGATATATTCAGAAACCTATTCGCAATATAGGAAATTAAACATTCAGACGTTATCTTTATGCCTCAAGGCAAAAACAGATTTGCTGGATATATCAACGAAACTTATTCTAAAGATGACTAACGAAGTATTCAGATGTTCATTTTTTTTGCCCAAAGAAAACATCAATTTTTAAAGAAAAGACTTATTCAGCCGTTTCACATTGTGCCTCAAGCATATAAAATTTTGAGCGTATATATTCAAAATACATTTGGAAGGTTAAAGGACAATGTTTTTAGACGTCTTTTGGAGTATAAAGAATGATATTCTTTCATAAATAAATTTGTAGTAAAGAAATATATTTTACTTTTGCAATATTTTTAAAAAAGAAAAACTTTTGTCTACAAATCTATCGATCGCTCAAAAATGGCCGAAAAATTGAAATACTTAAATCAACTCAAAATGTTATATTCCATTCAATATAATTTCTGTTTGAAATACACTAGATTATTTTCCTTGAAGGAAATAGTGAATTTAATCATCTGGCTTTCAATTAAAACTAAAATAAAAATTTCAGAAAGCTTATTTATTTTTAAAAATTCAGTTTAAAAGGTAGTCATCGAAAATGAGTAGAGGTACCTAGATAAATGGTTTGTTATTTCAATTACGCAGGGTCAGCTGAGCACCTCGGTAGAAAAAGAGAACACTACCAAGAATTTGGAAATGGCATGTTCTACTGCTTGGCATTTGTACCGGATGCTTCATTTTAAAGCGTTGAGTGTCAATCTAGCGACATTGAAAAGGGTTCGGAAAGCGTTGGATGATATATCAAATTAACCTTATGGTGTTTAGAGTGATCGCTTGTCAAGGTGGAGTCGGGAATTTCTTGCATTCACTTACGCGCAAATACCCTTAGAAAATGTATTAATTCGTCTCTTCCCTCCAGTTATGAGTTAAATAATAGGACAGATTGGGTTCTGTAACCTCGTCTGGCAACCAGTCTACCGCAGAAAGCAATGGCAACCTACTGCGTGATAATCTTCTGTCCAGTCAGTTATGTTTCGAAAGAGACATTGTCGCCAAAGCGTGTATCACGTACGACATTTAATTGGCTGATAGCGTTTGAGAATCAACAGGGAGGCTCACATTAAGTCCCTTGAGAATATAGTGTTTTCCTGGATCAAGAGGGTGACTTCTGGAAGGCTATGTGTGGCAAGCTGACTCTGCGCCATACAAGCAAGTGAATACAGCATTGCTGTCATACAATTTGTGTGATCACATAAGACTTTACATCTGGACACTTAACTCTTCCGACAGCAATTGGTTATTATATGTGCAGCGCATTTGACCGAGAAACCAACAAAAATCTATGTTCCGTCACAGATGAACTGAAGGCAAGGATTATGGAAGCATTCAGTAACAAGGAGATCGTTCGGAAGATATGCAAGGATTCCGAAGTGAAATGGAGGCCGTGGGTGAAGCCAATGGTGATTTTTAAATATAATATTCTCTTTAGTATTTCAAGATAGTCTTTTGTAGTTTTGGTTTGGCAAATATATCTGTGACAATATGTCAGCGTCATTTTCATTTTTGCGTAATTGAAATAAGAAGTCTTTTATCTAGGCACCTCTATTCATTTTCTATAACTACCTTTTAAACTGAATTTTTAAAAATAAACAAGCGTTGTTTAAATTTTTATTTTAGTTCAAATTGAAAGCAAAGTGATTAAAGTTACTATTTCTTGTAAGTGAAATACTTTAGTGTATTTTAAGCAGAAATTTTGTGATGATTTTGAATGTTTCAATTTCTCGGCCATTTTTGAGCGATCGATAGATTTGTAGATAAACGTTAAATTTTGTTTTTAAAAATATTGCAAAATTAGGATATACATCTGTAACACATTATTTTAAAAATATATCAAATTTAATGTAAAATTAAAGTGATTTATATAAGTAATACTTATTCATAAGATGAAATTTACAATAAAACTATTTTTAAACTCAGAGTTGTCCTTTCTAACCTCTCAAACTTAATGGAAATGTGTTGACAGATATGAGATTTGATAAGTGTATGACGATCGAAGTGACATAATTGAACATTTTTCCGGTAAGCGGAAGAAAGCCTGAAACACATGACTTTCAAATATACACATAGAAATTACCATACAAACACAAAAGAAACAAAATACGCACAAAAAATATTGAAAATTATTGTAAAACTACGATGGCGGGAAGATTTGTATTAGATTTTTCAATTTTCAATTAGTAAATATAGTTTTCACTATATAATCTCAAAGCCAAATATCTACACTTCTTGGAAATATTTGTGAAATTTTATAAATTGTTATAATTCAAAACAGAAATAAAAGAAATTATTTTAAAATTTCATTATTTATCGATTTTTTTTTAGACTATAATGTCTTGCATTTATATTATTAATTAAAGCAAACAAAACCTTTTCTCATTAAATAAGATAACAGTTTTATTGCATATTTATTTGGAGCAGAATTTTGATAAAAGGAGCAAAATTATTTTAAAAACTAATACATGATTTACGTTCACCAATAAGTTATACGTTTAACTAATAAAACCATTTTTGCCTACATAAATTAATTTCTTGACATTTCATAAATTTATGTGAAGGTGAGTAAAAGATTTAAAAAATATTTAATTTATACTTTTTAAAAATAATAATATAAAATAAAAAATGTATTAAATTGTAAATAGGTCCTGAAAGTTTCATTAAAATCCGACAACTATTTGATTTTTGTAAGAATTTTAAAATTAATGAGTTTGTCGCCGGAGTAATGAATTATGTAATATTACGTTTTTCATTGTAAACTCTCGTTACGATTTAGCTCCTGTATAACGAAAATAAGACAAAATTTTACCAAAATTTTGAATGTATTAGAAAAGATTAAAATATTGAAAAATATTTAGAAAATACGTTGATCATTCTTCTTGATAATAACAAATATTTCGTTAGAAAATGTTTGTTTTTATTAAGCTTGTGACATTTTCTCTTCATACGATGCTGTTTTTTCAGCGATTTAGTGGATGTACCTATATTTCTCACATTCATTACGGAGTAAGCTACATAAAGGACACATAAATATAGAATTGTTATCTTGTCTCTGAATAATGTGATACATAACTGGATAACAAATTGGGAAACGACATGAAACTTTAGGTTGAACAATGGTAGCAATATATTTGTTATATTTTTATATTTCCTCTATTGGCTTTATTTTAAATATTACTTTATATGTGACTTCGAACATTGTTCTTATAGAGTTCTCATTTGTTTTCTTATATATATATATATATATATATATATATATATATATATATATATATATATAGATAGATAGATAGATAGATAGATAGATAGATAGATAGATATAATCGTTTTTTAAATATAAATATTAAAAAGAATGCAAGTGACACATGTTTCCCAAAGATTATATTGATTTTCAGTATCTGTGGAGTTTAACAGCAAAATTGTTTCGTCTGCAAGGCTTTAATATTCATATTTTAAGACCATTTTATATCACTGTTCAGATGTACTTGTATCTGCAATTCGTTGGTCAACTTCAGTAAAACAGTAATGTTTTAGTTTCAATATTTAAATAAGATAATGTTATTTTCATGTTACCTCTGTTTTTCTGCCTGTCTCTCGCTCTCTCTCTCACTATACATATATATATATATATATATATATATATATATATATATTAGGGTAGGTTGATTTTTCACTTTTTTTTAAATATTAAAAAGTCTCACTTACCGAAAGTTTTGTATGGATCTATTAAGTACTGATACAAAATATTAGATCAAATATTTCAACGGTTTTTGAGCGGTTGGCATCAAAGATCGCAGACAAAAATATACTGAAAATTCCTCGTTTTTGCAAGATTTGGCTTGAATCTTAGTGAGAAAACCAAATAATCTTAGTATTTAAATCCAGGAATGTCATTTTCTTTTATAAAAATTATATTAATTAAAGAAATGATGACTAATCTTCAAATTGAAAATATGCCCCCCCCCCATTTTCAGTATCTGCTTTAAAAACATTATGAATTAAGCAGTGATATTTGAATACCTTAAATGATTTTTTCTGTTATAAGTGAAAATATAACAAACAAACAAATAAGGAAAAACAAACACTATTTTAATAGTGCTTAATATATAGAGTCACATTACTTCATATAAGAGCCCTTATACAAAAATGCTGGTCTCAATTACTGACTCAAAACTTTGGCTGTAATAAGTTGGTGCCTTGCTTCAAAACCGTATACAGTTTGCAAAGCTTCTGTTGTTAACTTGACTGCCATTCCATGCCTTGAGAATGTGAGGGCAAATTTGGCAAGTCAAGCTTGGTTCCATTTAACAATGATTCCTGAAGTTCAGATTCAGAAAAATCTTCCGTCATTGGTTGTTCAAAAATGCCACAATGATAAATCTATCAATTGTATCCAGTGTGTGACATTAAAATTAATGGTTGGTATTCTTTTTAACCTTTTCTTGGTTGACTCCCCACTCCTGAAAGAATATAAAAAATTTATTTATTGATTCATTCTCTACTATAATAATTATGGTGAAATTAGATAAAATTTTTTAAATGATTCTATAAATTGCAATAAATAATTGAGTCATTGATATATAAATAAATATTTACTTACCTAATGGCCAAAACTCTTTTTAAAGCTTCTTCTCTTACTTCAACTGCATCAGCTTTGACCATGGAGTATATGTTTTCAGACAGTAAGCAAAATTTACTTCCTTGTATATTTCTTAAAGTCATCTGTTGGATTGCATGAGGCTGCTCTGGATCATATTAAAATGTGAACTTGCTGATTGTGGAACTTATTATTTCTTTTAATTTCAAACCAACAAGTGACATACACATTTACAATAAAACTTATTAAACTGTGGAGTTTTGTTGTGGGATTTTGTGAGTATGTGCCACGACTCAATAAACGCATAAGCCTGATGGCCAAAGTTAACCACCTTGCCTGGTTTAAAGGAACAATTATCCAGGAGTCATATCGAGAGTCAACCTTACCTCTAGAAATATCCACTGTGTATTCATACAGGAGTCTTTGGTCACAACTAAGATGATGTATTTCATCAATTTTCAAAATTGAATGCAGAGGACTGCTAATAGTGGAAAATGATATTTGTGGTAAATCATTTGAGGAACACTGAATGCTGTAGGGCCTTTTGTGCAACCATCTATGTTTTTTAAAAGAGCTCTGAAAGGTAGTTCATTATGGTGCAAATAGCAAGCAGTTGCATGAAGATTTATTTTCTAAAATTGCAACCATTCCACCTTCACAGCCTGTGTTGGCATTAGTGTTGTTAACAAGGATAGCCTTGATAGTGTTCTCCCTGTTGAATTCATGCAAAACATCCATTACTTGCTCTGCATGAACAACACCTGTTGCACCACTATGTATCATATCAACTCTATGTATCATATATTAACTTTAATGTGGTGCCTTCTTTGTAAAATTTAAATGGCGTTCTGGTTCCTTAGCTTTTCATAGTTTTCTGTCCATTTTCCTCCACAATTTCCTGATGCAGCAATGTGTCCTTATTCGTTCTCCCATCAACTGCAATACATATAAGGTTTTCCACACTTTCATCATGTTTTTGTTGGGCAGTTGTTTTCACTTTAGACTTTTCCCTATCAACTTTGCATTTATCTATAATAACTTTCATATTAATATTTGGTATAAGAAGGCCTATAGCCTTCAAACCCAAGAGCAAGGCATTGACAAGGTTACCTCTAAGATTAGAAGCTATGTCCCCACTAACTAACTTGAAAGCTTAACTTTGAAATTATAAGGGCCTTTTGTATGTCTCCCTGGCTGAAAATATTCTTTTTTTGGTTTTTCACTTGGAGAAGACGAGTAGGAGGGGGAAGAAACATTAGCCTGAACATTTGATGTTGAAGCTGTTGGTGAAGAAACTAAATTTTTTCTTAACCTCTCTCTTTCCCTTTTACTTTTTATAGCACTTTTATCAACAGGTCCAAGCTGGAAAATGCCCTTAGATCCTAATTTGCCCCTCTGATCTTTTTAGTTATTCACGATCCTGAAATACCTAAAAATAAATATATGTACTATCAGAAATGAAATTCCATAAATATTTTAAAAATAAATTTGATAAAATTTGAAATAAATACATTAAAATTAAAAGTAATATTTCCTTACTTTAAAGTAGAGTTACTTCTGAGATTAGCTCGTAAACGGGCTTTTTAATAAATAAATATTAACTTCAAAATATAAACAAATCAGGATAATTATAAAAGTTGAATTGTTCATTAAAATAAGACTTAACTATTAAAAAAATACAAGAGATATTCATTACAATTAAAAGCGTAAAAGAGTAAACAAAGTAAAAACAATCTTTTAGGGGGAGGTAATTTCAACAGGTGAATACCATAAAATAATAAATAAAACAGCATACGTAAATAGTTATTTGTATATCATCGCTCATTCAATAATGAATTAGAGCATTCTGGCTATTAGGCGTGTACAAAGATAATATACATGCTAAAAAGTCTGCCTTCTTCTGTCGTGCGCCCATGGCCCAGAGGTAGAATCGTCGACTGACGTCACTTCGATCTGGGATAAATCCTGGGTTAAAAGCAATCGGAGTCTAACCATACTGATGAGCTGTGATACAGCGAAACAGATCTGTCTGCGGATGACTATATATAAAGTCAATTTAAGTAATGAAGATGAGGTGCACTCGATATTCTATACTCAAAACACCACAACAAACGTATATATATATATATATATATATATATATTGTGTGTGTGTTTTTCGGCAGTAGCTTTTCATTGATTCATGTTTCATTAAATAATATAGACAAGTTTTTTCTTTATATAAGTTATGTATTTTGTCTTTATGCTAATGATATAGACAGGTTTTGTCTTTATGTAAATACTTTTCATATCGTCTGATAAGCTTAATATCATTATTGTTAAAGAGAAAGAAAATCTCAATAGTGATATATATTTTTAATCCTATCTAAGCTTTTGTCTTACATAAGCCATTATCAAAAATGCTAATTACATTAGAATATATTAAACAATTCACAAATTTAAAAAAATATGTGCGAGAGTAATTTTTGTTTTGTGTACTTCATTCATTTTTTACGCATAACGAGTTTTCATGAGACCAAATAATTCTAGTTTGGTTTCATCTGACCATAAACAGAATTCTAATATTCATTTCCATGTCCTATAAGGCGTCTAGAAAAAGCTAATCTGAATTTTATCTATTTACCTTCTTCTTCTTCTATGTGCCTGTCCCTTCTGGACGTTGGCGATCATGGCTTTCCACTTTTCCCTATCCCTGGTGGCTCTTAGCACGCCTTCTCTCGTTACACCATGCAATCCTCGTTCCGTCATCTACCTGATTATTTCCTTCAAATATGTTATCCGTTGCTTTTCGCTGTCTCTTTTTCCATGTATCTGGCCTGTTAGTATCAGATTCTCCAAACCTTCCTTCCTCATTGCCTGTCCCAGGAACTTCAGCTGTCTCTTTCTGATGCTCAGTATTAATTTCCTTTTGGTTTCCATCATTTCTAGGACTTCATCATTGATCACATGCTCGATCCATGATATTCGCAGCATCCTTCTGTGGAATCACATTTCATTTGCTTCAAATCTTTTCTTTATCGCTGATGATATTGTCCAGCATGTACTGCCATATTGAAGAACTGAGAACACATAGGAATCCATTACTCTCTTCCTAGTTTCTAGCGAAATTGTTCTGTTTCTAATTCTTTACTCAACTTCTAGAATGCTTCCTCCGCCATGCCAATTCTCCTTCGGGTATCTGTGTCGCACTTTCTTTCTTCTGTTATAACACTTCCCAGGTATTTAAATTTTTGTGCCTGCCTAATTCTAGTATCCCCGACCTGTATTTGGCATATTGGGCTACCCTTTTTACTTATGACCATCCTCATTTTGGTTACCGTTTGTACGAGGTTTTGATCGGTGTAGGCTACAGCCTTCTGTAGGAGATTGCAATTTCGAACCGAAACATTTATCTACTGGGGTAGATTATTCCCATTCCTTGTGCAAAGCCTCTATTGGTAGTCATGTGTTATCTCCCTCTAACTGGACCCGCTATGTTACTTGTTCACTACTGTTGTAGACTGGTATTGAACTCACAAATCTTTGGGTAAAGTCCTTAGAACAAACCAACCTCTGTATCTACTGCGCTATGTATCCTTAAACACTTGATGAAGGCCGGAACGTACAACGGCTTAAACGTCGTATAAATGGCAACCAAGATTAGGACAATAGTCCATATAATGTAAATATTGTAAATACTACCTCCTCTCAGATATATAGTAAATGCATTTTATCTGTTTATCCTTTAGCAGATGTGTTTTCCTTGGGTGACAAGTTAAATGTGTTGCTCGATGAAAACATTTTGTGATTGTTTTCGTCGATTCATTCAACTCTGATGTCTATAAATAATTTTCACTGTCTTTTATTACAAAGTTAGAATTATTTAAGACAATTTCGTTTTCTTTCTCCCAGGAATTAACTATTTCTTGACAGGTTATAATTGATTCTCAACCAAATGGGTCTCGCTGTATTCCATGATAATGCTACAAATTTTTGATCTAGGAACAATTAAACGCTTGGAAAGTGTTGTATGTCCATCGCCTTATCTGCAGGCATCAACTATCTATATTCGGAACTTCTTGTCAATTTCATACGTTTGCGCCATCATTGCTGAACGAATGAGTTGTTGTGCTACGTGTCCCATTCATATTGTCTTTTTCGTTATCATTTAGATTGTTTCAGAAAAAGGTCAATATCATTTCCCTTTCAAATTATGTTTGTAATAAATGAGAAATTAAAGATAAAAAAACACAATACCATAGAGCAATATTATTTCATAATTTCCTATAGATGGTGGCGAATAATTTTAGACAGCACTCATGATTAGGAAAATCTATAACTATCAATATAACATCTCTAAATTTCCATAAAATTACGAATTATTCTAAACTAAATACAATATCTAATATTTATGGTAAATTCAGTAAGTACTTGCAAATATTATTGTATGATATACGCACACTAACTGGCTTGCACAAACTCACACGTACAAATACACACTCACGCACACACATATACATAAAATCTGTTACATACAAACACTTACATAAAGAAGAAAATAACTTACACCAATAAAAGTGCACATGAAGCATGTTTTAACTTAACAAAAATAAGAAAAACGAAATAATTTATAGGCAGTTGCTCATAATTTCTGAAGAGGGGACAGAACAATTGAAACTAAGTTTCATCTACAATAAATAAATGTAGATATGTTGAATATCGATCAGCTAAAGGAAAATATGTTATATTTGTTTTTATCCTATATATATATATATATATATATATATATATAGGAATAAATAAACATTTTATATATATATATATATTAATTGGAAAATGAGTACACGTTCTTTACCTCTCAGATGCAAATGTTTATTAGAAAAGTCTTACTCGCCCAGTTGATATTACTTTCATTTATTTAATCAAGTAGTCTGTGAACTCATATACAGGTACCCACTAAAATTAAAGCGTACAGTAGCATAAAAAATATACTAGTTTTATGCAACATTTTGCGGAATACCTCTTCCGTTCTTTCTTCTTCTTTCATTTCTTTCTTTCTTTCTTTCGTTCTTTTTTCTTTCTCTCTCCCTATACATACCAACATGCATACAAGTATAGACACATTTATCTATGTGTGTATGCATGTATGTGTGTGTGTGTGTGTGTGTGTGTGTGTGTGTGTGTGTGTGTGTTTCATTATCTGTAATTCCGTATTCACGGCCAAATCCATTCTTAGAGATTCTCTATATTTGCGATAACCAATTGCTGGGCACAGGGGAAAGCGTTTGAATTTAGCGCAGCATTTTTCTTTTATCATTAATATCTGGAAAAAAGAACATTTTGTGCGCTTTTGCATAGGCGAATTCGCATAACACATTTCTCTCCAAGTTTCTCTGCATTTGTAAATTTAGGAATCGCAGGATATATATCTTTTGCTTTTCTGTTATGGTTACTAATTTCTGGAGGCCAGTGTCGTTGTCAATGAACATTTATGAAACAAAATGAATGACAAAACGTACTTTATGGCCGTCAAAAATGATTGTATAATGTAGAGAGATATAATAGAAATATATTAGTTAAGCATTTAAGTTACATTTGTTTTACTTGAAACTGTTCTTCAGACAGAAGTGCAATCATTTTTACTCTTATAAGAATGAGATCTGAAATATTACTCGCCGCAGACGAGTTCTTAAGCTAGTACATGTAAGGAAAACAGAAGTACCCTTACACTTACACACACATACACACACACACACAAACACACACACACACACACAGATATATATATATATACATATACATATATATATATATCATTAATGCATGTTCATTAAAAAATATAAACAAGTTTTATGTGATTTTTTCATATTGTCTGATAAGCTTAATAGAATTATATTGATACATAATATTTTATAATCCAATCTAAGTTTTGGGTTTGCATAAGCCATTTTCAAATATGTCAAATGACATTATGCCGTAACAATTCACGGACAAACAATAATGATAATCTGATTTTGTTGCCATGGAATATTTCCAATCAATGACAAACTCGTGCATACAAGACGCTGGAAGCGGATATCACAGCACAGCTCATGACGTGACACAAGACCACGAGAGAGTGAAGACAAGAAATGTTAAGTATGGAAAGCCATTCGAATAAACCAATGGTTTTGGTTATTAATTATAGACATTTAAGAATATTTGTGTATATTTTATAGTTTAATTTGTTCAGCTGTTTCAACTGTTTTATGTATATAACTTCAAGAACCTTTAGTTTTTGTTTATGAAAAAAATTAGATAAAATAGACAAAAGCTGGCTATATTATTTAATGAAACGTGCATTAATGAAAAAAGCTACCTAAATACACAATATATATATATATATATATATATATATATATATATATATATGTGTGTGTGTGTGTGTGTGTGTGTGTGTGTGTGTGTACACTGGTCGAACTGCTGTACCCCATCCTTATTGCCATATTTACAACGTTTTCGCCGTTGTACGCTTCGGCTTCTGCAGGTGGTAGAAATTTGAAACCGAACCCTTTATTCTAAATTCCTAGCATCTGAAGAAGTCCACAGCCTACAACGCCAGAAACGTCGTAAACATGGCAATAAAGTTGAGGACAGCAGTCCGAACAACGTAAATAATGTAAATACCATCTCATTTCAGAAGTATAGACATATATATATATACACACACACATATATATATATATATATATATATATATATATATATATATATATATATATACATATTTCACACACACAAACACAAGCAGACACACACACACACACACACACACGCACACACTCACGTATATATATATATATATATATATACATACATATATATATATATATATATATATATATATACAAACGATTCTTCTTAATGAAATCATTGATTAGCTTCCTTCTGAAGCCTCGATTTCCATGTAGTCCGTTCTTGTTTATTTCTTTGATGAAAATGTGCACATATCAATCGACAGTTACACGTACGTTCGAAACACATACATCAACATTTCCAATCGATTAATTCGCCGTCAACCTTCTCCCCTATCCAAATCGAAACAACAAATACGCTCTGAAGTCGTTCATTTGCGATGCAATTTCTTCTGAAATTTTTTTCTACGTTTTTTTTTTGCATCTTTTTTTTTCTCGTTCATACGGAATTACATCCTGGACTTATTGATAGCTAAATCATTCTAATGTTAAGTTATGTTCACGACACGTCGGACATGTGTCTTTTTTCGTGTTGTCTTACGGAAAATATAAGGTACAGTCTCTTGCTCACAAACACACACACATACCCACATACACATAAAAATGTACGCACGTATATATGTGTTGAATATATGAATCAAAATCCGACAAGATGATGAAATAAAGGAAAAAGAACAGATAAGAAAACGTATCTCAATCTAACATGTTTCACTTTTATTAAAGCTTCTTCAGAGACCGAAAGAGAAGCGAAAAAGTAAAGAGACAGAATAAATGTATGTTATGATTTGGGTTGAGTTCTTTTTGCCTAGATATGTGTCACGTATATTAATGCAGTAGATTATTTTTAAATATATATGCGTGGAATATTTTGAATGGTAAAATATATAATAATGTATGTGTATTCTTGTATAAAAATGTTTGTTTGATTAGGAATATGTTTAGGTATATGTTGGAAAGTAGCGTTAGATAATATATGCTTTATATATGTGCATGTGTGTTTTTAAACACGTATCACGTGTATTATACAATTGATATTTTTTTAAATGTGTGTGACGGATATTTTCCATGGTAATGGGTGTTATAATGTATGTGCGTTTTTGATGAGGAGCCAAAAATATGTACACGGAAATATAACACGGAACACGAGGTGTAGATTAAAGAAAGATGTATTTACAGGAAAGATTACAAAGAAGAAGGTACAATAAGCAGAGCTTAAGAATCCAGTTATAGTCTTTGGTAGTCGACTGCGGTCATGGGCACAGTACTACTGTCTGTTTCCCCTTACTGCTATCACACATCTATTAATATAGCAGTGGGTGAGTTCATGTAGAGGTGAGTATGGGTCCCACAACAGTTTTCATGTAGAAACCTTGTTTGCCTAAGATTACATTGGACGGTAAGTGCATATGTGTATGTGCAATGTGAAAAAATCTGTAGATGCCATTTCCATTTTGATTTTGAAATATAGCGAAATGTTGTAATGATTTTGTATTTGATTGGATAATTTATAGTTACGTATGTGCGTGTGTGTCTGTATAAGAAATGCTTTTTGTCACTTCTTAGTGTCACTGAAACGCAGTGTGATAAATTTTTTTTAGTTGAAATTTTTCATTATAGATGAATTAGCATTATTTAATGTATTTATATATATGAGGTAGACGAATGAAGAATGAGTCTGCAGAAATATGGTGATATAATGTAATGTTTCAAGTACGTGTTTATAGTTGGTATTAATACTATTATTATATATTATATATGATCGATACCAACTTGGTAGATCGGCTGCAGTCACTCTCTCACCGGCATGATGTGGCTTCCCTGTGCCTCTATAAATACTTTCACGGCTTCTACTTCGATAAACTTAGATCCCTGGTGCCCGCTCAGTACGAATTTGCACGAGATACTAGACTAGAAACTACGTCCCACCGTTTTACGGTGAAACCGATAAAATGTAACCGCAATTTCTACTCCTCAGCTTCTTTTCTAGCACTTCCTGCCTGTGGAATTCCCTTCCACATACTTGCTTCCCCGACAGCTACAATCTACAGGAGTTTAAATGTGACGTCAACAGACACCTCCTAACACACTAACTCGCATCCATTCTCTGAAACACACTTCCCATCTATCCAACCCTCATCCTAGGTATCCTTACCCGTCTATCACTCTCCTTCTGACATTTCCTATATTTAACCACTCTTTCTCATCACTTTCCCCCTGCGCAATAGTGGCCGTAGAATGCCTTGCTTGGGGTTAAATGAGTAAAACAAATACAAAATAAAGGCTGAATTTCTTTTTAAATTAGGCTGGCATTAGTGGAATCGAAATTATGTCCCACGTCAATTCGGTGTAAAAGGAGAAAATGTTAGAATGTATACCTAAGCGCAACACTATCATAGTGGGGACGCGTTCTTTTGAAAGGTTGTTGTTGCAGATTAACGGAATTTGGCCTCGTTATAGATAGCCCACTATAAGTCATAAAAAGATTATAAATCAAGAAAGGTAAATAGAGTTGAGAAATAACATTTTATATGTACACATATCAATTAAGGTTTTTACAACTCAAGTAATCCTTTAAATATGGGTCCAACGGACGTTAAAAGTTCATGGCAATAAAAATGCAGAAAAGAAAATTAATACTTAGGTATGTGGGAGCGTTGTAACTAAGGAACGTCTTTGATGTATTCGCTCCTTAGGTCAGTAAGTAGATTTGAGACAGCGAAGAAGGAAAAGCGAGGTAAGGGATGCGAGCATAGTAAGTCGCTTGATGTCGATCAAGGGAGATACTAATTACACTCGTCTCTCTCGAGTCTGTCTGCCTGGCAATGCTTTCCTTATCGGCTTTTTATTTCGACTTCTTTGGATCGCAGCAGATCAGTTGGAAATTCACACTTGTATTTGATTCTGGGCTTCCCATTGGCCGATAAATAAAATTCACGTAGACTCGCGAACTGGAAATTGAATATTTAATTAATTTTTAGTTTTCAACCTTAACAACAGCGCGAAGCCGGGGTGCGCACCGACGAATTTTGGTCATTTGCTTTTTGGTCATAAGAGTGCAAACATCCGGTCCCTCGCTTCTACTCGGTCGGTATCACCACAACCCCACTCCATATAAATTGATGAACTTTCGAGAAGTTAATTTCTGTAGGTAAAACTGGTTTTAATAGTTAAACGCAGAACACATTGGAGAATGTAAATCATGTATTATTTTTTAAAACCATTTGGCCCATTTTACGGATATTCTGCTCCGAATAGTAAAATAAAAATACATTAAAACTATTACATTATTTAATTAGAAAAGCTTTTAACTGCTTTAATAAATAATATAAATGTCAGATATTATAGTATAAAGAAACAAATCCATTAATAATGAAAATTTAAAAGAATTGTTTTAAGTTTTGTTTTTTAAACTGTAAAATTTATGAAGTTTCAAAAACATTTTAAGAATATTTTCAAAACTTGTTACTGTTAAGCTAGCAGATTATATTGTGAAAACTATATTTACTAATCAAAAATTGAAAATCTTAATAAAACTCACCTCGCCATCATATATTTAAAATAATTTTCAATATTTTTGTGTGTATTTGAAGTTATTTTGTTTGTATGGTAAGTTTATTACATTAGAAGATCATGCATTTCACGGTTTCTTCCCCTTGCCGAAAGAGAAAATGTTTAATGGCATCACTTGTGATCAAAATAAACTTATCCTATCTCGAATCTGTCAACACATTTCAATAACGGTGGAAAGCTTCGTAAGGGATACCGTTAAGGTGTGATTAAAATAGTTTTATTATAAATGTCATGCTATTAATAAGTAATACTTGTGTAAATCAGAGTAATTTAACATTAAATTTGCTAATTTTTAAAACCAATGTGTCACAGCTGTATATTTTATTTTTGCAAAATTTTTAAACTCGAAAATTAAATTTAAAAAAATGCACTTAAAGAAGCACTAGTGACATCAGCAAACAACATTGTAGAGGACATCAGGCACAGAAGAAAAAAAAGTTGATGACTGAAGAGATTCTTGATATGATGCAAAGGAGACGGAAACTATGCCTAGACATGGAACTCAATACAAGGAACTACAAAAGGAAAGAAGGACCTAATTGAAGACAGGCTAAAGAGGAATGGCTCACTAACAAATGCGCTGGTGTAGAGATTGAGAAAGGCTAATAAAAGCAAAATGCATAAAGAATTAAAGGAACTGACAGGACAAAGAACATGTTCCTCAACAGGATGTATAAAGCCCAAGGATATTATGATCATATTAGGGAAAAAATACGCAAACGATGAGAAGAATATATAAAAGATATCTTTCATGACAAAGAGAGCAACTGATAGTAAACAAAAATGCTGACGTACCGGATATATTGAAATCCGAAGCGAAAGTTGCAATGTCCAAACAGAAAAGAACAAAGCAGCTGGACCATATGGAATTTTAATAAAGATGCTGACAGCCTCAGAAGATTTCGGCATAGAATAAATTACAGAAACAATAAATGAAATCTATAACAGTGGTGTAATACCAGACGACCTAAGCAGATCAATTTTCACAGCTCTGCCTAAGAAGCCAGGCGCAAAAGAATGCGGACTGCACCGAATAATCAGTTTAATGAACCACATAACGAAACTAATAATCCGGATCCTGAGGAATAGAGCGAGAAGCAGAATCAGGTAGGAGATAGCACAAGAACAGAACAGTGGAACAAGCAATGCGATATTTGTGATTAGGATGCTATCAGAAAGGGCGATACAAATGAAAAAGAAAATTTACATATGCTTTATCGACTGTGCCAAGGCGTACGCCAAATTACGCCACGAAGAATCGATAGAAACGCACATCAACATCGTCATATTAGGGAAAGACATTACAGTAAACAACAACATTTACTGGCAGCAAACCACTTGCATATGGATACGAAATGAACTCAGCAAAGATCGAAAAGGGCGTAAAAAAGATGTATTTATTCACAGGATCTATTCAACTTGTACGGCGCGACTATTTTGAGGACGCTAGAAGTTACACCGGGATTCGTCATCGGCGATCACAATCAGAAAAACATAAGATACGCAGATGATACATTGCTAATAGCTGACACGGAAATAAGAATATATATATATATATATATATATATATATATATATATATATATATATATATATATATTTAAACATTACATTTAATGGATTCTCATATTTGAGTAGATAGTCATACTTGTTTCTATAATTTAAGACTATATTTACTTTTTCTAACGGTAGGAATAAGCGAGAGATTTTGCTAAACATGAATAAGCGAGAGATTTATTTAAGCACATAAATAGAAAATGTCGGCAATAATCTATTTCTTTACTGATTTTGTGATTTATATATATATATATATATATATATATATATGTGTGTGTGTGTGTGTGTGTGTGTGTGTGTGTGTGTGTGTGAATTGGCATTTGTTTACATTGTGTATACAAAACGCTAAAAATCTGTCTTCCTTCGACGTGCCGCAAAAGCTTAAAGGTATAATCTCCTACTGTGATAAATCGCTCGGGTTTCAATCATAGCTAGAAGCAATCTGATGTCTAACTGTAATGTTGAGATGTAGCAAAGTGGAACAGGACTGTCTGCGGATATATATATATATATATATATATATATATATATATATATATATATATATATATATATTAATTTATATGTTTAAACATTATTTTTAATGGATCCTCTTATTTCAGTAGATACTCTGATTTTTCTTTTGTAAATAAATACTATATTTATTTGTATCAACTTGTAAGAATAATCGAGAAATAAGTTAGACAGTTTAGGAAATAAATAGAAAATGTCGACGATAATCTATTTCGTGACTGATTTCATTAAATTTCTTATATATATATATATCTTAAATGACATTTGTTTACATTTTGTATATAACACGCAAAAATCTGCTTTCCTCCGCCGTGCACCGATAGCTCAAAAATAGAATCTCCGACTGTGTGAATTCGGTCGGATTTACATCCCGGCTGAAAGTCTATCCGTTCTGATGAGCTGTGATACAGTGAAACAGTCTTCCTGTAGATCATTATATATGAACGAAAATAAATTTCAATATGTCTATATTTTTATTACTTCAAATGATTTTTTTTAATAGATTTATTTGATTGAAGTGTTTTTTTTTTTCTGAACAGTTGATTTTCCCTACTATTTTGTTTATTCAAGGAACCTTAATAAGCTCTATGTGACTTCCAGCAGATTTCGAACATGCGAAATAAACTTTAGTCAAAATACTGGACGGTCTACTCAAATACGTGTTAGCACTAAAAGTAACATTTGAATGAAAAATACGTATTGAATTAGAAATAAAATCCATTAACTCATTATAGATATCTATCTATTATATTTTGAATATCTATCTACCTATATCCGAACATAAATTTGCTTAGAAAATCGGAAAATATACGTTTAAATATTTTTTGTCTTTCTGAATATGTTGTTAAATATTTTCTCAGAATTATAGATATACTATCTAAAGTTCAGATTTTGCTGGAGTTTGTTTCAAGTATTTTGATCATGTCAGCAATTATCGAGAACCAAAGTTCTCAAGTGAAATTACTATATCGAATTCATAGTTGCATCTACTGCTAGGAAGGTTGGATCACTGTGTCAGCCTAGGAAACCTGGTTCACCTACGTCATGTATTTACTCGAGGTACTAGATTGATATTTTGGTTCAACACTTTTACCGTGAAATTAGTTAAATATAAAATATCCTCTTCTACTCTAACAGTTTTTTTTCGCGAAATTCCTGTTTGTGGAACACTCTACCGTTTGTTTACTTCGCTGATAGCTACAATCTCCAAAAGTTTAAATGCAACGTCAATTAATATCTTCTATCACCTTGATTTCCATCTATCTCTTATCTTTTGTTCGACACCCCGTGTACCTTGTCATTTTCTCTCACTGTAACACCAAGTGCACCAGTGGCATTTCAACATCGCTTGAGGTGAAAGTATTATAAAAAAAATGTAGTACCTGTGAGAGGCAAAGTTCTTTTGTTCCCATTCTTTTATTCTTCTCAAAGCTGAGAGTTTATATGTATATATTTTCATGGTAAGTTACCCATGCACAAATGAACTTTTCCAAATTATAAATGAGCTGCTGGAATTCGAATTACCTCTCAGTTGCGTCTCTGTCCTCGGACAGAGTGCGGCTTGGTTTTATGTTTATCCGAGGAAGAATATGCAGCTGAGAAAAATTACACTGTGGGGCACAAAAACCCCAGGAGACCATCATCCCAGGCTTCACCTCTCTGTGGTGATTTGATTTCTGTGACGTAATCTAGCAACCATCTTAGATTTTTACGGAGGAAATGTAAACAATCGACTCCATTGACCAAAAAGTGCGAACGGAACAATTGATGAACTTAAATTCAAAAAGTATGGCTTCACTGTAGATATGTGTCCCAGAAAGTTTGAATGGCGTAGATTAAAAAATGCAGACCTGCATATATTACAGTAATACACAGACTCACAGATTGCTTTATGTATAGTACTGTACAAATGTTTTAGGACAAGAACTACCGGTAGTGTGCAAAAGTATTAGGAGAGACGTGACTTCCTGCAAAACCTCAGTGAAATTCAAATACAGGGTGAAAAGCCAAACTTTTGTAACAATTATTTAACTAAAAGTTTAGAGGAAGGAAGGCAGGCTTCGGAATTTGAATAGGGCCCCACAAACTCTGATCTCAATCCTATTAAACATCTATGGGTATATTGTTTAAAAAAATTGATAAATCTGATCTTACTTTGCAAGACACTTTTTGGGAACAAATACAAGTTACTTGACAGGAGATACCATTAGATACATTGAAGAAACTTGTCAGGCCAATGCCTGACAGAATGAAGGCTGTGATCAAAGCAAAAGACTATTATACTAAAAAATAACATTTATTTTGTAACAAGTGTGGTTTTCTTGTTAAAGCATTTGTTGAGTAAATCAAATTTAATTACTTTAATTAAATTGTTTATTTTCTGTCAATATGCATATAGATAAAATATTTCTTGCCCTAATACTTTTGTACAATACTATATATATGAAAGATGATAAGTAGTAGATACGGATGTGCATCGTGTAATTTTGTGTGTTGTGATGTGGTAATACATTTGTCAGTATTTATACTTTTAGAATTGCTCGACTTTTCTATATTAACCAGGATAAAACATATACATGAACACTGCTATTGACTTGTATGAGCGAAACGATATGTCCTTTCATATTAATTTCTGTAGGTTGGACACTTATCGCAAATATCAATGTTTTTTTTCCGCTAGGACAATACTCTAGTTAGCACGGTGTCACAAATGACAGTCATTCTTTTGGCTTTTTCGTCAGACAAGCATAAAGATAGGGAGCCTGTAATACGATTTTTGTTATCAGGTGAAAATTCCCACGATGATTCTCTACACTATGTTAAGAGAATATATATTTATAAAATACAACCGGTTCTCTGCTAATTTTCATGGCAATATATATTCGATTGTCTCTATATTTCCCAAAGCATATTTCCCACATTGTTAGGGCTATCGAAATAGTGTTCTAGCGTTTTATAGTTTTTACTTGCTTTGGGAAAACATATGCTTTCAGTTGACAGGAAAACATCTGAAGATTAGTTTCACAAAAAACTTCCGCATATCTCTTTTTGTTTGAAACAGAAAAAAAAACGCTTTCATCACATAATACTCGTAAACATTCTCTTTGATATGATGAAAGAATTAAAATTAAACATAGAGAAAAAATAAAAATAAAAGACAGCCAAACGAATGAAGGTATATCTACATATACACTACAGGCCATAAATATTAGGCCATCCAAGGTTTTTAAAAAATATGTATTTCATACTATTTTTAGTATTTATTGCCAAGTGAATAATTCTAAATGAAAATAGAATGTTTCTTTTGTTATTATTACTATGCAAAATTTAACAAGGCAGCCAGGAAGCCTTTGCTTTGCCCAACCAATAATAAGAAGAGACTCGCATGGGGAAGAGAGCACAACAATTGGACACCAGAACAGTTCATTCGATGCACATGTTATTGTGCAGTATTAACAAAAGAACCATTCTCTTTTCATTTAGAATTATCCACTTGGCAACAAATGTTAAACATATTATGAAATACATAATTTTGTTAAACTGGGGTTGCCTAATAATTATTGCCGGTAGTGTATATATATATAGTAGTGTATATATATATATATTTATTGTTTAATACATTAGTTTCTTGTCCTAAAAGGGTTAAACCAGTACACACACTTATATATATATATATATATATATATATATAAAGTCATCCGCAGACAGATCTGTTTCGCTGTAACACAGCTCATCAGTACGGTTAGACTCCGATTGCTTTTTACCCAGGATTGAAACCCGACCGGATTAGCGTCAGTCGGCGATTCTACCTCTGGGCTAAAGGGCGCTTGTTAGAAGAAGGCAGACTTTTTAGCGTATACATTATCTT
The DNA here is from genome assembly GCA_037127315.1 of Ascarosepion bandense. Classification (NCBI taxonomy): domain Eukaryota; kingdom Metazoa; phylum Mollusca; class Cephalopoda; order Sepiida; family Sepiidae; genus Ascarosepion; species Ascarosepion bandense. The sequence goes on along the minus strand of JBBBDQ010001826.1, from coordinate 3,791,632 downwards.
TATACACGCCCAATAGCCAGAGTCCTCTAATTCATTACGGAATGAGCGATGCGTACATGAAATCATCTATAACAAAAGATGAGCGAACTCTTCTGTTTTCCATAACATGGTTTGCTACGACTTTTTCTCCTTTCTAACACTTAGTAAATTTCGGTCTTTCAAAGTCATTGTCCTTAATCTACAGTTTCTGATTTACCAATGCGGGTTCAAATCCAACTTTCGCATTTACGATCTTCTATTAAAACTCTTCCCAGATATTTAAACTTCTGTACCTGCTTGATATTGATATATCCAATTCATAACGCGAAACTTGGCCCTTTTCTGTTCCTGATGGTTATATTTTCTTTCTTTTAGTAGAGTTTAAGTTAGCCTTTCTTTCTCCCTTTCTTCTGCTAACCTATCTAGGAAGTCCTGTTGTTTACTTTTTAGGTTGTCCGTCAACACTGTTTCATCTGCGTAACTTATATAGTTGTAATTACACCCACCTGGTAGGCTCATCAGTTTTCTTTAGGATCGCGTCATTGTAGAAGTTGAATAAATCTAGAGAAAAAAAACACCCATATCTAACATCGATGTTTTGCTACTCGGCTCACTATCTATCCCTACGCACTTGGTTTGCTCCCAGTAATGTATAATGTGTAGTGCAATGATTATCGCCTCCGAATGAGTAATCGAAGAACCGAGTTCGAATTCCAGTCGAATTCGTTTCATTTCCTTACGCTCAAATATTCTTGGGAAAGCTATTAGTCAGTTTCTATGGGTTGAATAATAGAACATATTGGTTTCTATAGCAGAAAGAAATGGCAAACAACTGCAGGAAAATCTTCTGCCTCGTCAGTTATGGATCGAAAGAGATATGATTACCCAAGATTGTATCACGTATGAAAATTAGCAGCTGGCTCGCCGATAAGTTCTGGATTATTCTAACAGCTTTTTCTTAAAAAATCTAGTTTTCATAAAAGTTCAAATATATCCTTGCGCCTTTATTTTGTAAATGCTTTACAATCATTTTATTTGACAGGGAATACCGTCGCATACAATTTGACATCTCATCAATTGGAATATCATTTAGTATTTAATGGGGAAATACGACACAACAAGAACAAAGTAAGAAATATATTTATTTATCCTCATCAGATATAAACCTCGAAAAAGTTGTCTGCACCAAAACGCCCATAAACGCACTATTATATAACGAGTATTCAATGAATGGAACAGTAAGGAAACTGATATGTAAAATCAGAAAGAGGCAGTTAGAATTCCTGAGACATTAACGAATGAGTCTTTAAGGAATCAAATAAGACACACTTAAGATAATTAAAGACTGAATAAGCTACCTAAACTGATAGTAGAAGAAAAACAAATAACTAACAAGAAACGAAAATGAAGAGAGCTACAAATTCAAACGTCTTGAAGGGTCAATATATATATATATATATATATATATATATATATATATATATATATATATATATATATATATATAAACAATGAAGAAGGTATCTATAGTATAACAACTTACGTTATGTACCAAAGCATCAAACGTTATAGTTCACGAATATTTTACCAACTAGTATCTATTGTATAATTTGCTTAGGAGAGTGTTACACGTATTTATGTAGTCACATATTTAAACAGAGCTTCCTTCTTTTCTTGTTTACATTTGTCGTTTTTTAGTTTACTTCAAAGCGAGAAGAAAAGAAAACATGAAGAAGACAGTAAAAGAAATATCTTACTATCCAAATCATAAGTTGAAGTAACGAAAAGTATGCAAGCACAAAATTTTAACAAAAAAAAAATCAACTAAGTGTAAAACTGATATCGAAGGCGCACGGAGCAAAATAAGCCATAGGACAGTGGAAATGAAATTGAAGCAAATAAATTACTCATGCTGGTCACTTGTACTTGGTGAATAAGAGATCTATTTAAAGAGTTTGTATGAATGAATGACAGAAAAAGGATGGTAAAGAACCAAAAGATAATTTAAAATAACAAAGAAAGGATTTGCACGTATAAGTAGAATAGTTTAGTAATGTAATATTAAAAATCAAAAAAATATAAACCAAACTACACCTTTTCATGATGACAACATTCTGTACTTCTTGCGTAAATCTCTTGTTTTATATCTGTTTTATATCTGAAAACCAAGTGGCGTAATGCAAAATATTTAATGCTTCAATTACTTTATTCTATCTATTTATCTATATATATATATATATATATATATATATATATATATATATATATATATATACAGTACTGTGCAAAAGTATTAGGACAAGAACTATTTTATATTTTATGAACCATATTGACAGAAAATAAACAATTTAATTAATGTAATTTAATTTGATTTACTCAACAAATGCTTTAACAAGAAAAATACTTGTTACAAAATATATTTAATATTTAGTATAATAGCTTTTTGCTTTGATCACAGCCTTCATCCTGTCAGGAATGTGACATCACATGCTTTTTCAATATATCTATTGGTATCCCCAGCCAAGCAGATTGTATTTCCTGACAAAGTGAGTCTTGCGAAGTAACATGAGATTTATCAATTCAGTTGGGAGAATAAGAAAAATGTTAGTCATACCCAAGGATAATAGAATAATGAGTAGGCTCAGAGTAAATTGTTAATAGAAAATAAGAAAAATTAAACATAATTTATTTTTTAATACATTTAATATTTATATACATTTAATAAACATATACATATTATATATATATATATATATATATATATGGTATACATACATATATATATATATATATATATATATATATATATAGGTATACATACATAGATATATATATATATATATATATATATATATATATATATCAAATGGAATCTGTGAAGAGTTAAGATGGTCTAAATAATGATAAAACGATTTATTAATATAACGAGTAATATCTTATCTCTCTGTCTCTCTGTCTGTCTGTATCTCTCTCTCTCTCTCTCTCTCTCTCTATATATATATATATATATATATATATATATATATGTAAAGTTGACATTACCACACCAAACTATAACACAATGACCAATTTGGTTTGTAGTAATGCGAAACCGTCGTTTACTAAAGCTAAGCACTATGTGTTTTTTGTGCTTGTTAGGTGTAACGCAAGTTTCGCTCTGTACGATGCGAGAGATGAGATTATATGAATGTTATTTTTTTATTCTTCCCTATTTATCTTGTCTTTAAGTATCAGCTTAAAGTCAAGATAAGGACAGAAAAGCAGCAACTCCCTATATTAGAATTTGATAAAACTGGATAAATGCTGTGCACATCTGCCGAGGGAACAGAGTCGAGTAGATTGACATTTCGATGCCGGTTAGGTATCAAGATAATGGAAACCTTGTGTTAGACATTGGAAACATCGCTAAAAATAGGTTATTTTAGGCTTGTTTTGCTTTTTGTTTTTACTCCAAGTTAATTTAACTTAGAGTTGTAGGCTCACTGGTCCTTTTATTTTTGTCACGGCCTTCTTTATCTTAATTTTCTACCCTCTTCCCCCTTAGGTGACTAAATATTAGTGCCCTGGTAGATGCGGGTCGCTTTTTGTTTTTTGAGTGTGTTTTTCTTTCTTATCATGTCTGAATGAATGTCTAATTTTCTTTATTGTTAGTCCATTAGCTTGTCATTATTTATCCATATCTTTCATAAATTTTGTCTAGTTGCCTGACATTTTTCCCACAATTAAGAATTGTAAATGGCATTACTAACACCATTTTTTTTTGTTTCTTGTATATTATATTATGTATCGTGTAAATTTTTATTCTACACATTTTATTATTTTTAAATGTTTTTCATTTTATTCACTATTTTCAAAAAACAATTTGAACATATAGGGAGAGTTAGGACTTCATAGATTCTTGGTGGTATTATTGTGGTTGTATTAAGAATGGTAATAAAGAATGTGATGTTTTGGCGCCAGGAATATTGTAGAAATTGTTTTGTTTAGTTATCGTGGCTATCTGAGTTTTTCAGACAAAACAGATAAAGACAAGTATTACCCATCACCATTTTTGGCTTTGTGACACATTTTTTATGTTTATACAAAAATAAACATTATGATCTGACGATTGCATTTAGCATGAAACAGACTGTCACCCCCGATTATCGACTTCAATTTCTACTTCTATATTTCCATACGCTCTATGCCTGATATTGAGAATTTTAGTCCCTAAATATAACATACATTAAACTATATTTAATTATTCATATATATTGCTTCTAGTCTTAAGCAAAGTCTGGATCATAACGGACGTCATTTTGAAAACAGGCGTTTAAAATCAAAAAAACAAAATGGATTAACAAAATTTTAGCAAGCATTGTTCGATGCAGAAACAATAAACCGTTGATTACGGCTTTTAACTCTGCATCACGTAATCACTGATTAGTGCAGATTTTATTAACATTGGCTTGTTTGGTACGATCGAAGTATTGACCATATTGCGATTGTTTGTAAATTTGGTCTTTTGTATTTGTTTCGTTTTTTTTTATCTTTACTGGTTCAGTAGGTTTATTATGGTGTATATGCTCTTCATCGTTTACATGAAATTCTACTTTGAATTTGTTGGTTTATTTTAGTACTATATATATATATATATATATATATATATATATATATATATATATATTATAAATCATAATTTAGAAGCTGTACATAATTATTCTATATGTATCCGCTACAAAGGTACGTTCGTTTCGACATTGAAAGTTCAATGTCTCATCAGGCGGTGTGTAAAGAAATGGAAATCCTCTGCTTAAATAAAAATATCCGCGCAAACCACTACTGGCTCTTCTAAGAAATCCATAAGGATATAATCTAGTCACTAGATAATAAAAACTTACAACTGTCTAGAAATCAAAGACTCTCATTAATCAACCACTTAAAAAACACCTTCTCCACAGATTCCTACGGTCAGAGACTTATTCCTCTATCACTAACCCCCACCAACACCTCAAACTAAACTAAATAAATATAAGGAAGGAGGATTTCCATTACTTTACACACCGCCTGATGAGACATTGAAGTTTCAATGTCGAAACGAACGTACCTTTGTAGTGGATATATATAGAATAATTATGTACATGTTCTAAAATATAATTTATAATAAATATTCACAGCTCTATATATTATATATCGAGCACTGTTTTAAATTAATGTTTTGGACGTTGTAAGAATTCATTCTTCGTTCTGTATTTACTCATATATATATATATATATATATATATATATATATATATATATATAATATTCTTTGACAAAGATCATCATCTAGTCTTCTGTATTTTTCAGTTATTCTTGAAGGAGAATTTCTGTAGTTTGGTAAGACAGTTTTACTTTCAACTAATCATCTGCCTATTTCGGATCTGGACACATACAGCTAATCAACATCCGCCTTGTGATGATCCATGCGCTTGGAAGTGAGACTTTTTTGTTTTTGCATCCATTCGTTTAATCTCAGATGTAATTCAGTTAAAGATACTGTCATAACGGCATCACCGACAAACTGAATGAACGCTTCCAACTATTATATATATTACATATACCCCCGCTTAGCGGTGAGAGAGAGTAGCCTGAGGAGAGCGCCCTCAGTGTGGCCCGGACTCAGCCGAGTGTCGGTCTACAAACACTGATACCTTAACGACCCAGTTCTAAGGTCGAGTATTGAATCATAGTATTCCACACTAACTCGTATTATCGTTCCTACTAAACAAATTCTAATTATTGTATTCTCTCCGTATTTAATATATATTCGTTATTTCCAATATTTTTGTTTTTGTGTTATTCTTGCTAGACATTTATCCGGGTCCACGATGGATACTGAAACTGTACTGCATCAGTCAAGGTGATTAAATCTGATATTCTGTTTGGTTAATCCAACTCCTCATTTAACATCAGGCGCACACGCGTGGTGCATTCAATTCTTACATTCATATTTATTTGGGTAAGCTCTTTTCCATCTCATTTGCTATTTCTTGTTATTTAATATCGGCTTCTTCCAGTTATACTTCCCCAATCTTTGTGACAATCTCTGGATTTGTTGAATGCGTTCTGTAATTCTTCTATTATTTTAATGTTTCTTTTGCATTAAATCAAATTTAATATCACCGAGAAAAAAATTGTATATTTCCAAATCATTGTGGATCCAAGTGTGTAGACCATCATCAATAGTTTTAGGGTAATTTATCTAAGCTGGGCAGAGTTTTATACGTTTCTACGGTGACAAATTTAATTATTAAAAATTGCTCGTCCTATCCGTATGAAACTTTCCGAATGTAGTTTGCATCGGGAAAAGAGTAAGTACAGTTCGTCATTTCAGACATATCATTTTATGCGCGTGCGTAACAGATATTATGTGAAAAATTGTTTCCGTAATTTCTTCACATACGCGGGAAGATGAATTGCTGTAATCATTACCATTATTAATATTATTAATTATTAATATCATTTTCATCATAATTTGATTTTTGCTATGGTCACACTACCTAATAAGTCCGTGGAAAAACATAAAGCAGACATGTTATTTCCCATAACATCACTAGCGCTACATTAGCAATGTTCTTTTTTTGTATATCTTTTATGCTGAGATTTCCAGAAATTCTTTCTTTTTTTTTAATCATATCACCCCAAGCAAGGCGGTAATGCCACCGAAGCGCAGGGTGCTACGTAAGAATGAAAAGATTGGGGAAAAAAATGAAAGAAAAGAGTGAGAAGATGGGAAAAGAGAAAGCCGGAAACCACATCCTAAACAGGCAACAAGGGGTGAGCCTCTACACCTGTTCAATAGATGTGGGTGGAGTGTGAACCGGACGATAGTTTAGTCTATCTACTCCAATTGAGATGAGGTAAAAAATAAGAGAGTGAAAAGAATGGAGAAGAGAAAGCCGGAAACCACATCCTAAACACAGAACAAGGGATGAGGCTCTACACATGTTCAATAGACGTGGGTGGAGTGTGAACCGGGCGAGAGTTTAGTCTATCTACTCCACTTGAGGAGAGGAAAAAAATAAGAGAGTGAAAAGAATTGAGAAAAGAAAGCCGGAAACCACATTCTAAGCAGGGAACAAGATATGAGCCTCTTCATCTGTTCAATAGACGTGGATGGAAAGCCGAAAACAACATCGTAAACAGGGACAAGGGATGAGCCACTTCACCTGTTCAATAGTCATGGGTGGAGTGTTAACCGGGCGATAGTTAAGTCTATCTGTTACGAGAAAAAAAAATGTTCAGAATGGTCAGTTAACTAAGTTTTAACATAGTTAAAGCCCAATCAAAGAAATAGAAAAAAAGGACAGCAAAATAAAAAAAAAATAAAAACTTAAAATTAAGCATAAATAAATACAAAATCATGACTTACTAAAATTTCAAAAAAGTCTAACCAACGCCTATGCACATGCTTATAGCCAGTTAACAAAAGAAAGTTATTTTATCTTATGGCCAGCAGAGGAATGGGTTTGTGGGTAGTTTAGAAATTCAACTAGCTAAAAAAAATGTGTTTTTTTAGTTCTTTTTTATAATTCCAAGCGCACCTACTTGCATTATATTTTTATTCTTATTATTAATGTTATTACTACTACTATTACTATTATATTTCAGTTTTATACTATATTCAGCTATTGCTTTTATTTTCAAACAGAAAAATCAGGACTGATACATAATCAGCCCTAAGAAAAATAGTAATTCTCGACGAAGCTTGAATGCGACTCCAAAAAGTGGAAGATTTTTGAACTTCCGAACATGGAAGTTTAGTTGACAAAAATACTTTAATTTTTCTAACAGCCATTCCTCACTAGACATTCTATTTTCATACGTAAAAATTGCTTCTTTTCATTTTTTGTTTAAACATTTTCGCTATTATTTTAATTCCCTATTGTTTTTGTTTCTTATTTCCTAAATGTCTAGCGTTTAGAAAGTACGTCCACCAGGTGTGTTCTGTTAAAAAGTATGAATAACTTCGAGTAAAGCATTTATTAACTACGATATTTTCCCTGCATTGTTTTTTCTTTCGTGCGATATTTCATTTGTTCGATTTCTCTATCTCGACTGAAATGGAAATTGCCTGTCTATCTGCTATACTAGAATGTACACTCCCCAGAAAATAAAAAAGAAATTTCATTTCATTTCGTCTCTGTTAATGATATAAAATTTAATCTAAGTCGAAGCAAATCGCGATAGAAATGTTTCAAGCAAAATGGTCACAGTTTCTGGCAAAATATAGTACAGATACAAAAGCTGAAAAAATTGTGTATATATATATATATATATATATATATATATATATATATATACATACTAGCAGTATAGCCCGGCGTTGCTAGGGTGTAATGAAAGCTTTAAAACTAATCCATGGTCTTGGAGCACAGAGTATTTGGACGTTGGCACGAAAGACTAAAAAGCAATAGTTGATTCCAGTTAAAGCGAAACTGTAGACTGAAAGAAATATATATGGATGTAAGTCAAATTTTGATTTCCTGGTATCGATATGAAATAAGGTTTTTTCTTCGTAAGACTAAGAACTAAATTATACTTACTTAGAGCCGAACCCAAAGCAAAAACTAAAATAAAAGGGCTGAAAAAAATACAGACATACACACAAACATCTTGCCTTTTATATATATATATATATATATATATATATATATATATATATATATATATATATTATCGATATATATTATATATATATTATCAATTTTCTGCACTATTGTAAAAACTGCAACCTTGAAACTTATTTATATTGTTTCTTAGGTCTTTGTCTATGCGTGTATCAAATTTGATTAAAATCGGACCACTCCTTCTATAACTCGATTTTTCCGATTATCGATTTTCGATATTTATCGAGGGTACCTCGACAAAAAACCTAGCTAAGAACACTCGCAGACGCTTATAGAACAATTATGTAAATTTTCAAGAAAATCGATTCAGCTGTTTCGGAGTCTATAGTTAACGGACACACACAGACATAGACACGCATATACACACAGACAAAGTTCCATTCATAAATAGGTTTATATATATATATATATATATATATATATATATATATATATATATATGTCAACCTTACAACGTAGTAAAGACTAAATGCTGTTATTGGTTATGAATGAAACAGAAAATGTTCAAAAGCTATTAATGAACGAGAACAATAAAAAAGTAATTAAACTGACGTTTAATTTTTGAAGCACAAAATTGGTTAGAAAGAGATTTCCATACGATAGAATATATATATATATATATATATATATATATATATATATATATATATATATGCATAATTTAAGATTTGTATATTTAGGCAGCAAATTTTATTTTAGACATGTCAGATTAAGTAAATTGCAAGAATTGTGTCTGCTTATTTTTAATAAAATCCCTTCATACTCACAGATAATCTTTCACATATTGTAATCACAGCTCATTTCTGACATCTATAAAATATAATGCGCGATAAATTAGCTGTGTATAAACAATTTTTATTAAATATAAACAGAAACATGTTTGCAATTTAGTTAATATATATCTCGTTCATTCACCAATTAATAAAAACACTCTTACTGCTGGTGTTTGTTTACATGATATATAACAGGCTAAAAGTCGACTTCCATCTACTGAGCAACCACGCTCAGAGAAAAATTGCCGGCTGATACTAGTTCGGTCGGTTTTCAATCCTGGGTAAAATCTGATATCTAATCATACTGATGAGCTGTGATACATCGACTCAGATCTGTCTCCGGTTGACTGTATCAATGCTTTTTGATATATATATATATATATATATATATATATATATATATATATATATATATATATATGAATTGCCTGAAGATAACGAAAGTTTGAAAACTAGGTCGCTGAAATAAGATGTATTTGAAACTTTTTAACACAGCTGTGTACTAATTTAATTGTAACCAAACACACACACACACACACACACACACACACACACACACACACACATATATATATATATATATACGAGTTTTTTTACAAAATATATTACGAAATTGGTATTTAGTACCTAGTGCAAATGACGCCATTTTATTTACAATGTTCAGTACCTGATTTTCTCACCTAAATATTTCAGTTCCTATTACTGTTAACTCAAAGTAAAAATTTTGAACTGCATGTAAAATATTTCAAATAAACATTTATATTTAATATTTTTTGATATTTTCCAAATCTGTTATGATATACTCATTTTTAGTAGTAGTGTAACTTTAATTGATGGTTAGTGTTCCAGGGGTAAACAGCGAAATTACTAACAACCGGTATATATTTCAAACTCTTACTGTCGGACACACCTATTATTTATTAAGACTTCACGATCCAGGCCTATTCTTATTAAATGTAATTTTTAAATAAAAGATACTGCTACTCCGCTGAAGAGAACTTGGGTAGTTTTTTTTTTAGCAAAATATATACGTGCAAATTCTCGCTCACGAGAGGTTGTGATAAATATACTGAGATATAATTTCGTTCATTCAAATAACAACTTTATTAAGGTATTGAACATCAAACTCAAAATTGTGCATGAACAGTACAATGCTATTTTTCTGTTTTTGTTCATATAGTTACGACTGCTTCCATCATTATCAATAACCGGGTATTATCAGTCTGGTAAACCCTGATTGTTTTGCCTACGATCTGGCTTTATGGAACACTAAAATTCAAATTAATTTTCATATGCGTTAAACGGCTACATCAAGTTAGACTGCACCGGAAATAATTTATAAAATATTTGTTTACATTATTATTATTATTATTATTATTATTATTATTATTATTATTATTATGTCATTTTTCATTATAAGTCGATTTCTGCTATGGTCGCACGACCTACCAAGACTGCAGGAAGATCTAAGGCAGGTAGTGGTGGGTTGTTATTTCATATTTTTTCATATCTCCCTAACACCCCTAACGTTACATAGACAAAATTCTCCTTAGTGTGTGAGCTGTACTTAAAAAAAATTATATCTCTGAAACTAGGGTTTTCAGGGATTCTTTCAATGTGTTTTGTTGTTCCATTTTTTATCATTTCAAGTGCACCTACTATCACTGGTACTATACTTGTTTTCAATTTCCACATTTTTTTTCTTTTTCAAATTTAAGGTTTTTATATTTTGACAGTTTTTCGAATTCCATACTTTGCTATGTTAGAATCCGCGGGACAAGTCATATCAATTAATAAGGAAGTTTTTTCTTTATTGTTTTTAACAATAATGTCCGGCCTATTTGCTTCAATTTTCCTGTCTGTATAGATGATGTAATCCCATAGAATGGTGACATCTTCTGTTTCTGTAACCGGTGCTTGGTGATTTTCATACAAGTGTTTGTTTACATATTTTCCACAGTGTTTATTATTCTTATTCTTATTATTATTATTGTTGTTGTTGTTGTTGTTGTTGTTGTTGTTGTTGTTATTATTATTATTATTATTATTCGATTTGGTATCCTCTCCGACACTTAGATGTTTTGGCCGAGTATATAAAATCATATCTCAGTTCACCAACCACAGCTTACAGATAAAAGCATATAATCTCTCCCAAGAAGCTTCTAATGATGTCAGGTATTTTCAAGGCGTCTTGCGAAGAATACATTTTTTCTAGTAACAGTGGATCCCTCACAACAGGAACAACTTAAGCTACTGCTTTGTAAATTTTTCGATTTGCCACACAAATACTGATATCTCTGTATGTAACCTATTCCACCACAAAATTTCTCTTATATCAAGGTAGCAAAAAGTCTATCAGTATCTATTGATAGCTGCTCTTGTGTACAAGTGATAAGATTTTTATACATCTCTAAAATACCATAGCCTATGGTGAGAGATATTTAATTTGTTGTGTATTATTTTATTTGTATAATAATAGTTACTATTATATATCGTTTTACACACGATAACACATTAAAACTATTTTAGAGGTAGTGGGTAATCACTGTTTAATATGAGTAATTCCTCCATTAGTATCAGTTGTATTGTCTTATACTTTAGATTTTTATTTGAAAGACAGATAACAATTTTGTTATTAAAGTTAATAAAATATATTTTTATACGTAATTCATTATTTTCATTAGCGAAGAAAAACAAAACCAGAAAAGGAAAAAAAATAAGCTTAGAAAGTTTATTCGATAAAAAAAGAACTCAATGGCGTATTACGGATGCTATGTATAGTATTCTGATTAAGTCAGCGAAAATATTTGGAGGTTCAAAAGGATAAACTTTGCTTACAATATGTATCTCACAATACTTGTGTCAAAATGTGGCTCAAGTAATTTGAAATTAATTTCCGTCTTTTTCTTCTAGAAATAAGGAAATACAAATATGAGAATTTGACAGGTTGACAAGCTGCAGTTTTTCATTTAAACTCATACATGACTGCAGAGCAGATGTTCATTTCATCATTTCAAAATTGCTTTATCCAGAAATAAATTGCTTTTTTATTCTTCCATGAAGAATTACATTCCTAGTTAAAGACACCTTGTTCATGTTCACGGTTACCGCAAAGGAAAGCAAATGTAATTCACGGATTTCGCACAAATATTTTGTCCTTGTTGAAGTTGATATCGCTTACAAAATAGATGACCCTAACAGCAACTAAACAGCAAAATTTTAAAAAAGCAAATGAAAAAGAAAAGACATTGAATTTGTTTAACCGTTATTTGAATTGTTATATTTCAATATGTAGACTATATCAATAATAGTTTTTTGAATTCTCCACTACCGGATATCAAAAATTCTCCACTACCGGATATCAAAAATTAAATGAAAATATATTGATGCATAATGCCCTGCATTACATATCCTTTCTTTCTTTTTTACTTTCTTTCTATCTATCAATTTATTGTGAAAAGTCTAACCTTGAGATACAAAAGTCCCTTATTTTGCCGATCAAATAAGTATCATGCAAAAGGAAATATTTTTCTAAAATATCCTTAATTCACACATAAAATTTACTTTTATTAATTGAACCTTATACACTGACAAATTCAAATTAGAATTCAGCTAATATTTCCTTTTCAGTTAGCGAGTGCATATATGTGGAGTAGAGGTTGAAGTAGACTATGAAAACTAAATCTAAACTTATTTATAAATGGAACTTTGTTTGTGTATGTGTGTGTGTGTGTCTGTGTGTGCCGTTACCTATAGAATCCGAAACGACTGAACCGATTTTCTTAAAGATTTACATCGTTGTACTATACGCGTCTGCAAGTGATCTTAGCTAGTTTTGTGTCGAGGTACCCCCGATAAATATCGAAAATCGATAATCGAAAAAATCGGGTTATAGAAGGATTGGTCCGATTTTAATCAAATTTGATACACTCATAGTCAAAGACATAATAAACAATATTAAGAAGTTTCAAGGTTGCAGTTCTTACAATAGTGCCAAAAATTGATTATATATATATATATATATATATATATATATATATATATATATAAAAGGTAAGATGTTTGTGTTTGTGTCTGTTTATTTGTTTGTATGTCCTTTATACAAATCCACAATTTTTATCCGATTCTCACTAAATTTCACAAATATTCGTTAGACTGAGTCTGACCTCTAGAACCATGGATTACTTTTAAAGCTTTCATTACACCCGAGCAACGCCTGGCTATATTGCTAGTTATATATAACTCCAAATCTAAATCCCGTGCTGTGACATTATTGCTATGGGAGGAATCCTCCAGGATTATCTGTGTTTTCAAGAATAATAACCATTCTTAACAAACTGTATGTTGGTGAGAATATTTCAGCCATAGTTAGAGGTTTTGAATTCAGAGTTGTCTTCCAAGATTTTAAAACTCAGTCTGTTCTGGCATTTACCCATAAATATGAAAGAAGAAGAAATTTATGTCCTAAATATATTTCGCCGGCATTCGTGGTCGAGCGGTCTAAGACGTTGGCAGATCAAATGGTAGCTTCCCCTATGTGGATAGGGTTCGCAGGTTTGAATCCTGCTGAATGACACACTTAATAAAAAATTATCGTAAATAATCAGGCCGGTAGATATAAATATATAATACTGTTCAATTAAAAATAGAATATCTACTTAAATATGAGTATCGATCAAGAATAATATTCAAACAAATCATATATATATATATATATATATATATATATATATATATATATATATTCCATTTGTAAAAGAGTTATTACGCGACCTAGGTTTCTAACATGGTGGTTCAATGACAGTTCTACATTCAAAATAGAAAACTTAAAAAACCGTACAAAATTGTCCAGCCACGCATGGAAATTGAAATCAGAATATAGACAAGACCCAGACATAACGTGGAATATTGTAAAAACAGCCGAGCCTTACAACGGTGGCAAAATATGTAGATTGTGCCAAGAATTAAAGTTAAAGATTGTGCTATTCCAAAAAGAACGGAAACTATGATTTTTGCTTTTCAACATCGGTGACTGATAAGAAGCTTTTTTCGGAGTTTGAAGTCTGTTTTCTCAGTTGGCTAAACTTACGCCTTTTTCCGCCGAGGCGGTCAGTGATTTAACAGCCCAAATAAATAATTTGTTACACATGCTTGCGGGTTCCTCTCTTGCTTCAGTTGAATATAGGTGAGAAAGATGAATCAATTTATTGAGGAATGACATCGATTTACTTATTTACAGACAAGATAAAGGCGTTGCTGTTGTTATTCTAGATCGGGCAGATTATGTAGCTATAATGTCTTCAATTTTGGATGAGATTTGAACTTTACAAAACTGGGATATGCTGATACGTGTGATGCGACTGCCTCAAGTGAAATAAAATTTCAAAAGTTATTCTTCAGGTGGGTAAAATGACGGGTTCGTTCATCTGGATCCATTCGTCCCCGCTTGTTGACATCTATTCTGTCAACGGTTGCATCAGCACAATGAAACGTAGCCAAATGGCTGTCATTATTTTTGGAATCAGTGATGCAGCACTTTAGTGGATTTTATTTAAAGGATTTCTTTTCCTTTTTTGACCGCATCCAAAATTTGTCTTCCCCAGGTAAATTCATGTTTTTTTTAAAAAATCCTATCACCCCGAGCAAGGCTGTAACGCCACTGATGCGCAGGGGGCTACGTAAGAGTGAAAAGTTTGGAAAAGAGAAAGCCGCTAACTAAACAGGGAACAAGGGATGATAGTTTAGTCTATCTACTCCAATTATTTTTTGATGCTTGTTCATTATATATTTGCTCCGATTTGCTTTATCGTTGTTCTTTATCTCCACCTAGCATTCCTGAATCGGTTTTTGTGGAGGTTGATAAAATTTGCTACGTCGTTTGTTGAATTTAGTTTCAATAATACTATGTACTGACAAATTGACGAGGTTGCTTTGGGTCTAGTACTTGCTTATATTTTTGTTGGCTTTCACGAGGAGAGAATACGTAGTAGTTCACTTCGCCCTCATCTGTATTGTCGATATGTGGACGACACCTTTGTTTATTCAATAATGAAGTCGAGGCAGATCAGTTTCTCTCTTTTCTTGATGATATTCATCCAGCACTTAGGTTTACCGCCGAGAAAGAGTCAAATTTTCAACTAGTTTTTTTAGATGTCGTAGTACAACGGACACCTACCGTTTATAGAAAACCAACATTTTTGGGTTATATACGCGTCGAGATTCCTTCTGTCAAAAATTATAAAAAAGTGAAGTAAACTTTATTAGAACCCTAATTAATAGAGCAATAACTTTATGTTCTGATTCTTTCCTGGATGATGAAATTAGTTTTGTGAAGTAAACCTTATGTGGTTTTGGGTATCCCTCTGATACTGTTCATTCGGTTATCCGCAACATGATTTCAAAATTCAGAAAGGATAATCTCAGTACAGTTAAAAAAAAGTGTCCCGTTTATCTGAGACTTCCCTGGATAAGATCAAAGTGTGAAAGCATGACTAGACTGATTTCATCAGATGCTCAATGTTTTTTTTTTCTCGGCTGAGGTACGTATCATATTTCAAACCCTCCCGATATTATGTTCTGGACGCAAGGATGCTCGCTCTCCCCATCAAATTAATTACATTATTTACAAATATAATCGTAGTTGCGGTGCCGACTACATAGACAGAACTACTTAGCGCCTGGACATGAGAATTAAGCAACATGTTCCCACTAAGAACATGAACTACACTTTACCTCGGAATGAATACACACTTTCATTTCTTTAATATATATATATATATATATATATATATATATATATATATACATATATATATATATATATAGGGACAGAGACAGATAAATATTGTTTCGTGGGAAATTATGTTTCCCGTCGTAATCGATCTTGTGCGTTTATAAATCGATCGTTTTTCCATACATTGAATATTGAAAGTATATCTGTTCTGGTGATCCTGATATATTTCGTTTGACAAAGTTGAAAGGCTTGTAATGTTTTCGGTCCTAACATGGCATAGCGTTTTATCACTTTCACTTTTCTGTCATATGTTTTCCATTTGTCTTTCTCTACATTTTTTCCTGTCCCTTGATTTAGAGCTTTTTTAAATTGTTGCTTAAGAGGAAAAGTGCGACACCGAGATTCGAAAGCGAATTGGCATGGCAAAGGAGGCATTCCAGAAGTTGAGTAAAGTATTAAGAAACAGGAAAATTTCTCTAGAAACAAAGAAGAAAGTACTGGATTGGTATGTGTTGTCAGTTCTTCAATATGGCAGTGAATGATGGAAAATATCATCAAAGATGAAAGTAAAACTTGAAGCAACTGAAATGTGGTTCTACAGAAGGATGCTGCCAATATCATGGATCGAGCATATGAGCAATGATGAGGTCCTAGAAATGATGGAAACGAAAAGAAAATTAATACTGAGCATCAGGAAGAGATAGCTGAAGTTCCTTGGACATACAAAGAGAAAAGAGGGCTTAGAGAACCTGATACTAACTGGCCAGATAGATGGAAATTAGACAGGGGAAAGCAACGGATAACATATTTGAAGAACCTAATCAGGTAGATGATGGAAAGAGGGTTGCATGGTGTAACAGGAGAAGGCGTGTTAAGAGACACCAGGGATAGGGAGACGTGAAAAGCCATGATCGCCAACGTCCTGAAGGGACAGGGCACATAGAAGAAGAAGAAACTGCATTTGTAAGCGTATTACTAGAATAGGATGTGCGTTGTAGTACAGTGGATATTGGTTCGGAAAGAGAAACCGGAGTGCCGTGTTCGAATTCCAGTTGATATTTCTTGCATTCACTTATGCGCAAACCCTCTTGGGAAAAGTTATCAATCCCTCTCATCTTTCCAGCTAAGGGTTTAATTGCAGAACAGTTGGGTTTATAGTCTTGTTAGGCAACGAGTCTACCGCAGAAAGTAAAGGCAACCTACTGCAGGAAAATCTTCTGCCATTCATGCGCGT
The DNA here is from genome assembly GCA_037127315.1 of Ascarosepion bandense. Taxonomy (NCBI): domain Eukaryota; kingdom Metazoa; phylum Mollusca; class Cephalopoda; order Sepiida; family Sepiidae; genus Ascarosepion; species Ascarosepion bandense. Next base: position 3,774,262 of record JBBBDQ010001826.1, on the reverse strand, counting down.
ATCACACTTGGCATTTAACAGACAAGATTTGAAACTATGCCTCATCATTTTAATGTTGAATTACTTGGATGGAAACGTAAGTTCTATTCAGTTGTTTCTCCTGCATTTCTCAGCTGTGTATCTTCGGGTTTCCCTCTTTTATCCCTCTGGTAACATACCAAAATTTAAATCCAATCACAATCTTCTGTCTTGCTGTATCTTATTGTCTCTTTATCTCATTGAAGTCTTACAATTCCATTTCACTCACTGTAACCCCTTGAATCTTAGGGGTATTATCGTCTTGTTTGGTGTGAACTTCTTACAAAAAACAAAAAATATATAACTTCTTATAAGCTACACTCATTATACACGAATTAGTTACTCGGTTGTTCCGCACTATACACTCTTTAAAAATTTGACTAGAAAGAAAATTTCTGGTGGGAAAACGTTCATATTTCCACACAAAGTTTGGCTCAAACGTTGTATTGTTTTCAAGGGCTTTTCAAACGGACCGCGCGCTTGTATCTTTAAGAAATCACCATTCTGACAATTCAACATGGTAAGATTAGAACATGCGTCTCATGTTAGGAAAGCGAACATTCTAATTACTCGACCAGCGGTAATGTAATATATTCTTTTATAGACACTTGATGAACTATGTACACTACCGGCCATAAATATTAGGCTACCCTAGTGTTTTTGAAAAATTATGTATTTCATACTAATCCTTAGTAACATTTGCCAAGTGAATAATTGTAAATGAAAATAGAATAGATCTTTTGTTAATATTGCACTATAACATGTGCATTAAATGAATTTATAAATATTTAGTAATTACCTATAATGAAAGGATGAATAAGATTTAGGGTGATTCGAACGAGTTCATCTTTACTTCCTTGCCTTGCAAAATTTTGGAAAGTAATAATAACAAAAGATCCATGCTATTTTCATTCGGCAATAAATACTACAAATAGTATGAACTAGATCAATTCTTTAAAAAAAACAGGGGTTGCTTAATAATTATGACAGGTATTGTATATTTATTGAGTATCACACAAAACATTGCGTTAAGCAGAATAAATTTCTCATTAGATTTTATAACATATGAGGGACAGGGAGCAAATAATTATAACTTTGTTAATGCTGTACTATTGATGATAGAGCACCTTTAGCAGAGAGATGCTGAAAAAGGTCTCTGAGAAAATAATGGACCACCAGCGAATATTCAACGTTTTAACACTTTTCATATGTTAAGAAATGTTTCATTTTTTAAAAAATAAAGACGTTCATTTTAATCCTATTTTAAATCTCCCGTAGAGCACTGAAGAGCAGGAACGAAACCGGTTGCTTCTACAGAAGGATCCTGCGAATATCGTGGATCATTTTTTTACACAAAGATGATCATTTCTAGAATGTACAAACCGTAAAAGTACAAAGTTAGTAATTAGTGCTGCCGCTTTTAATTGAAGTATTTTCCCTCAAGTTGATGTGAAGTTGAAAGTTCATAATTTCGTTCCGTTCTTTTAGGCAGTAATTTCAAATCTCTTGAAAACTGCATGATTTTTGCTGCTATTAGAAAAGGTTCATAAATTTCTCCCGGTATTTAGGTTGGGTCCATTGACGTGAGTGTGACAAACTCTTGGCTATGCATAAAGCCAAGTTAAAAGTTCTGGTACATAAATGATGCTGAAGCACATTGGAACCAAATTTAAATAATATTATAAATTTGTCTTGCCATGAATTAACTCAGCTGGAATTGTTTGTTCCTGCTCATGGGTTGAATTGAGCTGCTACCACAATATTTCGATTATATTGAAAGCAGATCTTTGCGTTGTCTAGTCTTCCAAATATTGAAAAACTTCATCCAGAGGAAACCATTTGTTGCACGATATGTCTTAAAAGAAATTTTGTTTTGCTGAGAAAAAAAATTGTAGTTTGGCAGAAGATTAGTCCTTAGATAATTTATATCAGTCAGTCAGTTAAGTGCTATTAGTGAGACACGCTTTCGGTGATCATGTCTCGAAAGAGACATGACTGACTGGGCAGAAGGTTATCCCGCATGGATTGCCATTTTTTCTGCGGTAGACTGGCTGGCTATAGAACCCAATATGTCCTATTATTTAACCGATAACTTGAGGGTAGAGACGGATTAATACCTTTCCCAAGGTTATTTGTGCGTAAGTGAATGCGAAGAATTCTGGATTTCGAACTCGGCTTCCTGATTTGTCGTTCCGAGTTGATATCTATTACACCAAGTTTGCGCTATTTAGATTTCCATTAATTTTTCCATTATCTTTTTTCAACTTTTACGCTACACCGTTAATTGTTTACCCTCAAATTTTACCGAGTTGATTTTGTATCTTGTACTGTTCATTTTTCGCGATGTTTTTCTTACTAATCATCTGGTATTAGAATGTAACACTTTTTCGACTTAATTGTTAAAGTGTTGCATGTGACATTTTCCACAATCACTTGTTACATGATTTTAAGTACTTCAATGTTCGATCTATTAAAGGTTAATGATGTTTTTTCTTCTTGTTGTTATTCTGTTATTGAACAGATAAAACTCAGTGTTAAGAATGCATTCACTACCCAGTTATATAGCTGTTACTTTTAGATTGGCGTACATACTTTTCACGGCTATCTTTCATCGACGAATAGGTTACTTAAGGAAGCATTATATTTATAATACTCACCTAAATATGTTTATTGTCTATCAGTTAAGTGCCATACATGATACACGCTTTGGACGATCATATCTCGAAAGCGACATGACTGACTGGGCAGAAGATTATCCCGCAGAAGGTTACCATTGCTTTCTGCCAATGCTATAGAACCAAATCTGTTCTATTATTTAACAAATAACTGGAGGGAAGAGACGGATTAATAGCTTTCCCAATGGTATTTGCGCGTAAGTGAATGCAAGGAATTCAACCGGAATTCGAACTTCGCTCCCCGATTTCGAATGTTATTGTCTATATTTTGCGTAAATAAAATTATATATTTTTTTGTCAGAAAATCTGCTATATATTTAAAATTTTACTAAAAAGCTTGTTCAGAAAGTTTGCGCGACTTTGTATGCAAAATTTGTTTGAATGATTTAATTGTTTTCTCGATTTTTGCTGTATATCTCCATTTCATAATGCTTTGCGTCATTTATTAATTAAAAAGTTTCAACCTTTTTTTTTTAAAGTAAACTGATACAGATCCTATATCTTGTAATTCAATTTAATATAGATTTAAACTCCCCGGAATATTTGTTTTGTCAGTTTTCTGTAAGGTGTAAATTCGCTAATTGTATTAAGAATTTAAATACTGCTTATCTCTTTCTCAGATTAAGAAATGTATTAAGACTTTCAGTTTTCTAAATTTTCGTAAATGTACTCCTGTCAAATGTTATCTATCCATTCCAAATCCTTAACCCTGAGTAATTCAGTTTCCACTTTTGATGATTAAACAGTGCTGCTTATTTTTCTAATTCCAATTAATTAACCGAAGCTTTTATTAAACAAATGATTAATTTGGAAATATAAACAAACCACCAAAGCGAACAAGCCATTCCTTGTTTTACATCCTTTCATTTGTTTTACTATACTGCGCACCTTAAATTGCATTTTGTAATTGTTTGTAATCGGGCATTATCTGAAGTCAAAATTAGCCAGGGAACTTTGATCTCATTATAAGTAAACTTGTACATTCTGTTGGCTCATCATTTTCTAAAAGAAGATTTTTTTCTCAAATGAATCGCTGAATTAGAATGTTTGAATTCATAACATAAATTTAGTTAATGCAAAAAGGCTAATATCTTATTTAACCCGAACCCTTTAAAATAATAAACTCTCATAAACTACTCATATAATGACTGTGGAGTCAAGATTATTGTTTTCTATTGCTTATCATTTGTCTTCCTCTTCTAATGTTCTTGCATGATCATCATCTCACATTACAAACTAGACCACGAAACCCAATCGCGCATATGTAATTTTGTATTTTCGTTAAATCAATGACGTTTTAATTACCCTGGGCCAGTGGTCAGTTCTATCATCCGCTTCGAACTTTGATGCTACATGCTCTTGCATGTATGTATCAAGCTTTCCTCTCTCACGTATTACTAGTTGCAAATCTACTTCTTGATTAAATTTTCATCTGACATCTTCCAGGCACAGAACAGCGCTCGCTGGCTAAAGGGACATCACGCAAGTCAAGCCTGTACCTGTTTTCTTTGATAACCCTGTTGTAACAATGAGTGCAAAACCATTGTGGAAATTTTATGGTGAGATACATATTGAATAAACAAATACTTTTCTGGTGAGATACATACTGAAGAAACAAATACTTTTCTGGTGAGATACATACTGAGGAAACAAATACTTGCTATGTGAAATACATACTGAAGAAACAAATACTGGAAACTTATTCTTTGCTCTAATAACGAATAAGTTCCAGCGAGAATAGTCTGAACAATTATCATTGGAAACCTCTCTTGTTGTGATTTTCTAAGCTTGGCTAAGATGTGGCACAAGGCCGAAATTATCGAACACTCAAAATTGAACCCCCTACTCAGCTGTAATTGATTTAACGCAATACACTTGCTAACCAATATACCATATTGAGGTGCCCTGAAAACCTTACTCATATATTGGAATACAAAAGCAAAAAACAAAAAACAAACAAACAAATGAAAATCATTTATAGTTATATGATCTTTGTAAAACTAATAATAGATTTAGAAATAATAATATATTTTGCTCGATTGTTTTATATGAATAAATACCATTGTTGATTTTTACTACGTTTCATGTGTGTTATTTTTGTTGCTTTTGATCCTAATTCGTATTTATATTCTACAACATTTAATCAGATATTTCGTGCTGAAAAGTTACTTGATAAAGCGTCTTTGCCAGTTAGGATACGAAGGTTATGTATCAGTAGTTAGTCACTGAAAGTTATATCCTGTTTGGAAGGTTGTTTGATATATAGAGTTACCTATTAGACTACTAAAGCTAATAAATTAAGTTCGTTCAAAAATATAATCTGTTTGAATGTTTGATTAATATAAAGCTTTGCCATGAGTGAAGATTCAAAATCAGTAGGCTATTTTTGGACAATTGCTTTATATCGCCCCTTACCAATTATATTATGAAAATTGAGCAACAGAGAACATTGAAAGATGTAGGCCCATCTTGGGAAGGGTGCTTGTTACTGTGTCGTACCAATCAGGCTGAGAAAGCTAATAAAACAGAGAAAATTGAGTGTTAGTTACGTATTATTTTTCGAACTACTGGTAACAGTAGTCGTACATATAATAATATAAATTTTTAGATTTTTTAAATTAAGCATTTTCATTGTTTTTGTTTTGAATATTCTTTATTCATCTCATTTTTAACAGTATTAGTATGTATTGAAATTACTTTTTACAAAGATATCTAAAAATCTACAATAATACATTATATATATATATATATATATATATATATATATATATATATATATATGTATTCTATTAAATATAAGAGAGAATGAATGTTTATTATGTTTAATCATGAGCCGTTCTAAACGTCGTATTTTTGCTTTAATTTCAGTTGAAAATAAAGACAAAAATTCTCCAACATTTGGATAATTATTTATTGGTTTTCTTCTAAGCTTTCGGCTCACATGAGCCATCTTCAGAGAGGTAGTTTAAACTGAAATATTATAAAATACACCATCACCGATGATTTTATTTTGTGTTGACATAAAACTCCGCTTGGCAACGGCAATAGTTACCAAAAATAATAAACGCAGTTCTTAAATTTGCGATGCGGTTTTATGACGTCACACCGCGGGATAGCGCGAAATGACAACAAAACCATGTAGTCAAATGCAATGTAATATGTTATTTCCTGTTTTAAATTTGATTTTATTGAGTGTTGGTTGTTTTGATTTGATGTACATGGCCGCCAATATCTGCAGGTTCCTCTTACTGTGTGTATGAGTAAGGATCACCGTATTGTTGACCAAAATCTGTCTGATATTACCTACATGTTTATGTTTTTCAGAGAAATGTTGTTTAATAGTACTCTGATCAGAAAGATGACATGTAAGTCTATTGTTATCCGACGTGCCGATAAAACCAATATATTTGTTATTTTAAACAGACAGGAATATCACTCCAAATTACAGGCCATTCTCGATTATCACAATAAATTTAAAAAATTAACTAGTAATACCACAACCCAACTTAAAAAACATATTAATAAACTTATTACTGCAAACAGTGCTGAAATAGGATCCTATAAACTTCAAAAGATTATAGGTGATTATCAGCCCGGCTACCTTTATGGAAATGTAAAAATCCATAAAAAAGATCATCCCCTCCGACCTATCATTTCTCAAATACTCACACCAATATATAACCTTTACAAAACACTTAACAAACTAATTACTCCCTATCTTCCTGGTAAATATAGTATTAATTCCACGGACGAATTTTTACAGATTCTCCATTCCGTAAAACCTCAGAATCAAATAATTGCATCTTTGGATATCCAAAACTTATTCACAAATGTTCCCGTCCAGGAAACAATTGACATCATTATCCGTGATGTATACAACCATGCTACTCTCCCATCAATCAATATTAAACCCACTATATTAAAAAATCTATTATTAGTATGCACCACACAAGTACCCTTTCACGATCCCTTAGGCAATATTTATACACAAATAGATGGTATTGCGATGGGATCTCCTTTAGGTCCCCTCTTTTCTAATTATTATATGGCAAATCTAGAAAATAAAATAATTAATGACAACAATAAACCCTCTATATATGGAAGATACATAAATGACATCTTTGTTTTAGCTAAGAATATCGATCAAATTAAAGCTTAGAAGAAAACCAATAAATAATTATCCAAATGTTGGAGAATTTTTGTCTTTATTTTCAACTGAAATTAAAGCAAAAATACGACGTTTAGAACGGCTCATGATTAAACATAATAGACATTCATTCTCTCTTATATTTAATAGAATATGTTTAGAAAATTACTTGCTGCCTCGCTATACTATATATATATATATATATATATATATATATATATATATATATATATTGTTGATTAGAAATAGATAATAAAAATGTTTTTGGGGATACTGTCAAAACGCACATAAAATCCTGGTAGTTTAAATTAGCTTAACATAGTAATATAGTAATAAAAAATCTTTCTTTGATTATTATTAATAGATAATCGCATAAAAGAATGTTTCCTGGGATACTTTGAACTCTCAATGAGAATCTTCTAACTTAACTGAATAGGACGTATATTAAAATATTAAGGTCATAACTGTTACTCATACTGATTTTGAAGTACTTCAATATAGTAAGTTCATAACAGAATTAATATATTTATTTGCAGATTATGACTATATAATGATATGAAAATGTCTCAGAGGTTACTGTAAATTCTCATAGTGAATGTTTGTAGATAAAATTAATTGAATGTAATTTAACAAAGAAGGTTATAAAAACATATATCTTTCGCAAATAAATAATGGGTAATTTCAGGAAAATTGTTTAGAATTGAATACAATCGACACTTATATAGAATCCCGTAAGTTAAACTGAATTTGAAATACTTTAAAAGACAATGCCGAACCTATATATTCCTTTGCAGATTAATGCTTGGTAATGAGAAGAAATTATGTTTTCTGTGCTCCTGGCAACAGCTAGATAATGTTAAGACAATATGTTTTCTCTGCTACTGTTAACTCTGACGTAGAATGCTGTTATTTAAACTGAATTTGAAGTACTTTAAAAACAATGCAGAACTTATATATACCTTTGCAGATTAATGATAGATAATAAGAAAACAATATATTTTCTTTGATACTGTCAACTCCGACGTAGAATGCTATTAGTAAAACTGAATACGAAGTACTTTATCATAGGATGATCATACCAGAATATATATATATATATTACTTTGCAGATTAATAAAAGAGAATGAGGTAAAAGAATGTCCTGAGACTCTCAGATAGAAACTTATTAGCTTAACTGAATTTCAAGTATGTCATCATATTATCTCGTTAAAACATATTTCTTATTTGTAGAATAATTCTAGACAAGCACGTGAACGAATATGTCATGAGAATCTATCAACTCTAACAGTAATATCATAAAATATTATATGTGTATATCATTGCAGAGTACTATTAAATAATTATATGTAAGATTCTGTTCTGGAATACGGCCACCTCTCAGAAATAATCCTGTTAATTTAAATTGAACTGGAAGTACATTAATATAGTAATGGTATAAGAGTACATATATATTTAATACTAGATAATGACATGAAAGAATGTGTAATTGGACACTTTTCATTCTCAGCTATAATTGTGTTAGCTAAACTGAATAAGAAGAAATTTACAGAGTAATGTCATAAGAGAACACATGTATTATTTTTCAGATTAATAGTAGATTATGACGTGAACAAAAGTTTCTTGTATACTGTCAAATCTCAGACAGAATACGGTTATTTAAACAGAATTGGAAACAGTTTAACATAGTATGATTATAACGGAAATTGTATATTGATTTGCAGATTAATACAAGATAATGACATGAAAAGTTTTCTTGGAATTTTTTCAACTCACTCATATAATCCTATTAGTTAAACTGAATTGGAACTACTTCAGAATAGTAAGGTTATAATAGAACCTATATATTTATTTGTAGATTAATACTAGGTAATGACATGATGAGATGTTTCTTATATTGTCTTATTTCACACGGGACTCTGTTACACTGAATTTTTGTACATTAACATAGTAATGTCATAACGGTATATATATATATTTTTCCAAATTAATAAATGATAATACTATGGAAAAAAGTGTAGTATACTGTCATCTCTCAGACAGAATCCGATAGATTAAGCAGCATTGTAAGTAATTTAACATAGTAATGTCTTAACAGACACACACACACACACACACACACACACACACACACACACACACACACACACACATATATATATATATATATATATATATATATATACATATATTTATACACATATAAATACACACACAAACAAAAACACACACACATATATATATATATATATATATATATATATATATATATATATATAAGAGTTAATACTAAATAATGACACAAAAATGTTTACTAGGATACTGTCGAATAAAATATTGAATCCTGCCTTTAAATATAATTGCAAATATTTTAATGGTACATGTCATACCAGAACATACATATTTCTTTGCGAATTATTTCTAGACAACTATACTGGGGAAAATTAACGGTTATAATGTCATCACTCAAATAGTATCCTGTTATTTAAACTGAATTGTAAGTAATTTAACATATTAAGTTTATAATAATATATACATCTTTCTTTGTAGATTAATTATAGATTAATACTTTAAAGAATATGCCCTGTTATACTGTCAACTCTCATGTAGGAACCTGTTAATTAAACTGAAATGGAATTACTATAATATAGTAATGACATAAGAGAAAATATATATTATTTTGTAGATTAATACTAAAAAGTGACATGAATATATCCTGCATGCTACCTTCTCTCACAAAACTCTTGTTAGTTAGACTGAATTGGAAGCACATTATAATCATAATGTCAAAATAAAATATATATTTTCCTTGCCGATTAATACTGGATAATTTCATGAATAATGTGTCCTGGATGTTATTATCTCCCACATAGAATCAATGTTACGTAAAGTTAATTTGAATTACGTTAATATTGTAAGGTCGTAACAGAAAATAAATATTTAGTTGTAGCTTAATACTAGCTACTGTTATGAAAGAATGTGTCTTGTATACTGTCTATTCTCAGATTGAATCCTTAACTGAATTTGAAGAATTTTAACATATTAATGTCATAACTTAATATATACATATATCTGAATAATAATACTAGACTATGTCTCCGATAGCATTCTGTTAGTTAACCTCTTTCAAAATTACTTTACCATAAGGGTATATATATTTTTTTGCAGGTTAATATTATATAAGTATATAAAATAATGTATCCTGGTATACTATCAACTCCGTCAATGAATTTTGTTAGTTAAAATGCATTTGAAGCACTTTAACATATTAATGCGATGAAATAATTAGACGGTGAAATATTTGTGGAGACCTAACTAGAAACAGGAAAAGTACGAGAAGAATGAAGGATCCACTGGTGCACAGCAAACAATCAAAGGATTACCAGCATCGAGTTTCCGGATCACCATCCAGTCCTTTCAATCTAGAAGCACGAAAAACAAGACCGTATTCCTAGCATGAAATTGTTAATTAACAATTTTCTACACTGCCGAATATACTAATCTGCAAACGGCAGGAGCGAATATCTTTTAGTTATGTGCTAGTGAATCTATGTAAACTAAAGAAGACCATGGTAACGCCAAATTTGCAATATGAAATATTACAGAAAGACACTAGTTGCAAGGATATAAACACAGGGTTATGAACAAATATAAACTAAACGAAACTACAAATTCAAAGTTGAAATCATATCTAGAGAAACAGTGCGGATGTCGGCGAATGACACTATCCCATGGTAAATAGAGAATAATTGAAATGTGTGACAGTGTAAATTATTGAGATCGAGAAAAATCAAAAAACAAACCATGGCCCGGAAAAGATAAGAGCACGGATCAATATATATATTTATATATATATTTTCTATTTGTAAATGATTTATCACGCGACCTAGGTTTCTATTATGAGTGGTATCTTTAGGTGTTTTGCAATAACTTTTTATACAAATGTGCACTGGTCAAATTTTATTATGACCAAAAACTAAATAATTAAACCATCAATATATATATATATATATATATATATATATATATATATATATATATATATATATACACACACATATGTATAGATAGATAGATAGATAGATAGATAGAACTTAAATAATAAATAAACAAATAGAACATGCTTGAACAAATTATCTAAGGCAATAGTCATACAAATAATGGTTATTATAGGCAGGGTAATCATTTTTTACATTGCACATAAGAATCGGGTATCGTAATTATAAAACACACGTAAAGAGTATGGATACATGATATTATGATCCGTTAAGGTGTGATAGTTTTATTGCGAAGTTCTAATATCTCTGGCCATATTGTTTACACGAAAACACGGTCGAGCTCGAAACTTTTAGTTTATTCCACACACACACACACACACACACACACACACATTATTCTACGTCGAGAGCATGACTTAGAGTTTCATGAACTATGCAATCATTAGGTGCATATTATAAACTCCGGTAAAATATATATGTATATACGTGCATGAGTATGTGCGTTGTGGTGCAATGAATATTGGCTCGGATCAAGAAATCGGAAACTGTTGACAGTTATCATTCCACCATGACAGTTATCATTTCACCAACACTGGCATAAACGCAAAATATGTAAACACCACCTCCGGATTCTACTCTGTGTTGATATCCACATTATCAGACAAAGTGGATCTCTCGGGTTAGCTCATTTCGTGCAACTTATTCTATTGATATATCATTCTTTCTAACACCTCTCGCAGGAAAAAAATACAATTGTCTAAAGCTGCATATGTGCCTGTTGCATTTTCTCTTTATTTTTGTTCGTCTGCACAAAGGCGCATTGGCGTTTGAATTTTTTTTCTGTTTGCTCTTTGACAAATCCACAAAATTGTGCATTCAATTTTTTTCTTTTTTAACAAGTATTTCGTTATATATGTCTTAGAGGTCACCTGCGCACGTGTAAGTGTATGCGTGTGTGTGCGTGTGTGTGTCTGTGTGTGTTTGTGTGTGTTTACGATCTGCTTGGGATTGCCTGCTGTCTAACGTATCCGTGCCAAATAACGTTTTTAATATCTACTGTTATCTTTTTAAACGAATTGGCTCAATTATGCTTACATGGCACAATGTAATTTCGTTTAAGTGTTTCTGTGAGCGCGTTAACTAAGTCTCTTAGAATTTTTCTTTTTCTTACCCTTTTCGTCTATATTACACGTGACCATTCCTCCAATATTAGTTGCTCAGTTCTCACCTTCTTACTATATTTTTGCATATGATTTTTCCTCCTTTATTTTCCCTAAATACCGCGGAGGTCAAATCATGGTTGAATCAGTGTCACTGCGATTATCATACACCCGTGGTGATTGTTTATTCTCCTTGCCCTCATTCTTAGCCTATAACTACTACCTCGATTACTGCTAGTATGGTCCATGTCAAAACTCTCATCCGTCGTGTTGTCCCACTGTTCTTCTTTATGTACCGTGTCCCTTCAAGACGCAGGCGACAATGGACTTCGACTTATCTATATCCCTTGTCATTCTTAACATTTTTCCTCTTGATATCTTTCTCAAATTCTGTTCCACCATCCACTTGCTCAAACCCATCAAGTATATATCGCGTTGCCTTCCCCTCTGTCTCTTTCTCTCTATACATATCGTCAGTATTAGGTTATCGAAGCCATCCTTCCTCATTACATATCCCAGAAACTTCAGCTGTCTCTTCCTGATCTTAAGTACAATTTTCTTTTTTGTTTGCATCCATTCACAAACTTGTTGTTGCTTACGTGTTCAGTTTATGGTATCCTCAGCAAACTTTTGTAGAACTAGATTTCTGTTGATTAGAGTCTCTCTTTCATCTTTGGAGAGATTGTCCACTATTATCTGCCATGTAGGAGGTCAGATATCACATAACATTCCAGTACTATTTTCATTGTTTTCAACGAACTGCTCCATTTAGTTGTAGCTTGTGCGGTCCCAATATTATATTCCTTTTTAAGTTTATCACTACGTTAGTTTTTGTGTAGCGATGTATACAAGTGAGCTAGACATGAGCCGACTCATTTTATCGTTTACTTCTGGAAAGGCTAACCAATCAGAAAGCTCAAAATATTCAATGCTACGTGTATAAAGGCGACTATATCTTCCGGAGTATTGGCGATATCATCAGGTTTAATATAGTGTTCGACTCGGGGGTATTAATCTTTGTCGTTGTTTCATTGAACATATTACGTACTGCGCTGTATTCTATATTCATAAACTATGGTGGACATGTTCAACATTAGTTGCCTATCTTAATTTGTAATCGTGCTTGTCCATCTATCTGCAGGGGAGAACCGTTTGCCTTTTGTAGACGTACCCCTTTCAATAATATTTCGGTTTTTAGTTGCAGCATGCTGTAAACTCTCTTATGTATGTCTGATGCTTCTGTCCCTGTGTCTACTAGGTTCCTATGAGAATGTCTACATAGCTTAATGCTAACTAAATTGAGTGAACCCATATTAACAAATTCAAATGCTGGTAAGTTTTTTCTCGTCTCGGTGGGTCGTTTTGATTGGACATTCCCAGTTTCTCAAAACCAATCGCATGCGACTCTCTGCAAAATGACCTTCCCTACAGCGTTCCCAACATTTAGATACACTGCTTCTATTAATGTCTCCTCAGGTCGTCTATAGCTTCCTACCTGGCTATACCCTTTTCTATAGTATATATCTGGTAGAGCATAAACTTTTTCCCTGATATTCATTCCTATCATAGAAATACCTTCTGTATTTGACTTTCTCTTAGCGTGACATATCGCTATAGGTTCGTGCACGTGTTCCTTATCTAATTTTGACATAACTCTATGTGTCAACATACTCTCTGCTAGTGCTTTTTCTTACGCAGTCTCTAGCGTCTCTAGATGTTCTCAGAATATCAAGATCCTAATATCTATATAATCTAATCCGTCCAATATAAAAAAATATAAATAACAAATCTCAGGCTGAGATGTTACTATCGGATACATGCGGTTTGTTATCACATAAACCAATTCTGCTAATTTTAAAAACATATATATATACAATTGGATTTCCTCATTCCTACACTGCCTAATATAAGACAGCTTCTTAAACACATGAGAGGGCCTACAGTCTTTTTACAGAATTCTGCAAGCTCTAAATTTAGTCCCAGTTTATCTGCGGCTCTTTTGCAAAGCCGTCTTCGGCCTTCTGTCCTCTAAGAGATCGACGAACAAAAAAAAAACAAAAAAAAAACACCCCATCTCTCTTTCTCCTATCTAATGTGTGTGTCTCACTGATTTAATTGTGCATCCTTAGTGTGTCACTAAGATTTTTAAATTCTGATGCGTGGCTCTGAAAAAATACAACGAAATGTTCCATTTTAAGTGAAGGCAAAAAGAACAGAACCAGACTAAAATTAATTGTAACTTATCTTAACAATTGTTTGTCGGAGTGTTTTCAGATTTGTAAAACGTATTTTTGTAAATATTGGTGCTTCACGTGACCATAAAGAATCTGTTGTGTTTTTTGCCTTCTCTCGATAAAAACGATAAGGTAATTTCTTTTTGTTTTTCTTTTTTTAAGAGTCGCAAATCAGAATTTAAGAGACATTAGAATGACGTCACAGTAAAGTATGTAGCATGTTCACCCAGCGTCGATCCGCGGATAGAATTAGTTGTTCGCAAACATGGCTGTGGGGTTCATATCTGACCCTTGGGACATATGCAAAACACAGATATAGGTAATGCATCACTTTTATAATGTCCTAAATACGAGGAATCTTAGCCAATTGAAAGACACGATGTGTATAAATAAATATGCTTATGATTATAGTGGCCCATAAGTTCAATGAAAATATAAGATGTATATACAACAGAAACAAAATCCGTACACATACGTGTACTCATATAATACCTATTCATGTAATATAATTGGAAAACATATTTTTATCAGTTCACCCGAAGCAAGGCTGTACTGCCCCTGGTGTGCAGGGGGCTACATAATAGGAGAGTCAAGGAACTCACTGGAGGAGGAGAAGAATCGGTTACAGTGGCTGTCAGAGAATGAGTAAGAAAATGATGGTGTCAAGAAAGTTGCGTGAGAATATAGTGAAAATGGAGAAATTAAGATACAGGGTGTGCTGAGGAAAGGATAAGAATGGGAGTTAAGGGGATAAAAGATGGCAACTGACGTTGTATTTAAACTGTTAAAGATTGTAGCCATCAAGGAAGCGAGAGAACTAGGGAGGCGAATGAGGTATAGAACAGAACTTCCTGGTAGGGATGAAAGCATCGATGTCAGATTTAATCCAGGAGGAGACCTCAAATGCGTAATCCTCAACAAGGAGGCTAAACAATTTACCCCAAATGACGTGACACAGAAAATAATGGGACTCTTTGGTAGCAGTAAGTAATTCTGTTGGTTGGAGGTTCCGAGGAAAATTGGGACTGAAGAGAGATATGAATGCAAACGATAGCATGACTGCAGATTCCATTAGGGCAAATCTTCAGGGCTTGTCAATTGTCAGTGATATAAGTGAAGCAGAGATCTAGCAGAGAAGCGTAAGAGATTGAGTAATTATAAAGTTCATGACATGGATGTCAGCAGGATCAAGGACAGAGCTTTTCAGCCACTGCGCATTGTTGGCATTAAAATCACAGAAGACGAATATCTTAACGAATTTATCATTATCTCTATCGTAAGCAGATATGTTGTCTAGCAGGGAGCAGTCAGGAGAGGAAGGGGGACAATACAGAAAGAAAAGATCTTCTTCTTCTTCTTCTATGTGCCCTGACCCTTCAGGACGTAGGCGATCATGGTTCTCCACGTCTCCCAATCCCTTGTGGCTCTTAGTATGTTTTGAGCCCGTTACTCCTGTCAACCCCCGTTCCGTCATCCACCTGATCAGACCCTGCAAATATGTTATCTGCTGCCTTCCTCTGTCTCTCCTTCCTTCTATCTGACCAGTCAGTATCAGGTTCTCCAGGATCTCTTTCCTCATTGCATGTCCCAGGAACTTCAGTTGTCTCTTCCTGATGCTCAGCATCAATTTCTTTTTTGTTGTCATTCTTTCCAACACCTCCTTGTTGCGTGCATGCTCAGTTCACGATATCCGTAGCATCCTTCTGTAGAACCACATTTCCGCTGCTTCCAGTTTTGTCCTCATTTTCGACGATATTGTCCAGCATTCACTGCCGTATTGAAGAACTGACATCACGTAGCAGTCTAGCACACGTTTCTTCGTTTCTATTGAGATTTTCCTGTGTGTTAAAAGATAGCTAACCAATATTTAGAAGTCAGAGACAGAGACACATGTATCAGTCGTCAAGGAATTCGAGAGAAATCACCCTAGGTAGAAGTGGTGTTCACTGATTTAAACCCTTAGACCGTTCATGTGGACAATGGAGTCCTTCCTTAAGAGGTGAAGGTAACCATGAATCGAGAAGCGTGAGGAGCGGATGGGTTGTTAAAGTTGGTTTGGCAAAGCGCTATGATGTTAGCGGACTTTTCGTGGAGGAAAGATTTCAGTTGCACAAGTTGGGACGCATAACACGGATGTTTTTGAACTCAATGTTGTGTGGTTTAAGTGATTTTGATTTGCTTCGTTTAGCTTTGTTTCTTGGTATGTGATTGTTCATTTTTGTGTTTTTGGTGAAAAGAGACGTCAAGCTGAGGTGGAAGACGGTCATTCATTGCGACATTTGCAGGAAAGGAACTGGTACGCACTGCCGCATAGTTTATCCTCGAAGTTGCCAACTGGTAGCGCTTGCAGGTATACATATCTGTCGCTCAGGAAGCTACAAAGAAGAAAAGCGAAAGGTTATATAAGAAGGTGATTTACTAAGCGTAGCTTAGATGTGGCACAAGCCGAAAGTAAGAGAGACCCAATGATGATCGAACTCACGACTCAAGTGTAATGATTCTAGAAAGACAAGCTTGCTAACCATATCATCATCAAGAGGTGGCTAAGGTAATATAAGAAGAGACCAAACAGAATGGAGGACCGGTTCCAGTGGGTGTCAGAATTGGTAAGAGAGGGATGAGAATTCTGGTGTGAAGAAAGATATGAGTGAAAAGGGAGAATAACAATTTACAGGGGTAGTTGGTGTCAGTATAGTGTAAGGATGGGAATCATGGGGATAAGAGATGGCAATTCAGTTTGCATATAAACTTTTGCAGATTGTAGCTTTTAGGGAAGCAAGTATACGGAAAGAGATTAAAAAGAATGGCTGAACGATAAAAGCAAAGAAATAGAGTTGTTGAGTATCTAAATCTAATCTAGAATTATTTATAAATGGAACTTTGTCTCTGTGTGTGTGTGTGTCTGTGTGTGTGTGTGTCCGTTACCTATAGACTCCGAAAAGGCTGAACCGATTTTCTTGAAAATTTACAGAGTTGTAGTATAAGCGTCTGCGAGTGTCCTTAGCTCGCTTTTGTGTCGAGCTACCCCCGATAAATATAAAAATCCATTATCGAAAAAGTCGGGTTACAGAAGGAGTGGTCCGATTTAATCAAATTTGATACACTCATAGACAAAGACATAAGAAACGATATTCAGAAGTTTCAAGGTTGCAGTTCTTAAAATGGCGCAGAAAATCGATAATATATATATATATATATGTATAAGGCAAGATGTTTGTGTGTGTGTCTGTTATCAACAGGATGTATAAAATCGAAGAATGGAACATTTACATTAGTGAAAGAAAAAATGATTCTACTATCAGACGAATATTTTGGAGATCACTTCCACAAGTGAGAGGAACCAAAAATGAATAGAAATACCGACTGCCCGAAATATCAAAAACCGAGGGAGAACCTGCACCGACCAAATTGATTAGAAACAAAACAACAAGACCAGACTTTATTTTAATATACATGATGACAGCATTAGACGGTTTCGACGCAAACAAAATTAAAGAAATAGTAAATGGTGGTGGTGATATACTACGGCAGTGGTGATATACTAGCAGATCGATTTTCATAGCACTACCTAACGACCCAGACACATAGGAATGTAAACTCCATCGAACAATCAACATAATGGGTCACATAGCAAAACTCATCTTCGGAATTCTTATAGATATTTAATATACTAAGTGCTGCTTAGATTTGTAACAAGGCCGAAGGCATGGGGTATCCAGTGAGGATCGAACTCATTACTCAGTTGTAATAGTCAGAAAAAGTGAATCTGTAATCTTCCCCGATTTGTGATCATCAACACAGGATAAGAGAAAGATCTGCGTTTGGTTCTCATTCAGCCATTCACTCTAAATTCGTTTACAAAATAGGTAAACTCTTGGATGTGTGTTGTGTTGCAGTGGATATCGGCACGTAACGAGAAATCGGGGAGCCTAGTTCGAATTCGTTGCATTCACTTACGCGCGAATACCTATGGAAAGATATAAATCCGCTCTTCCCTTCAATTGTGGGTTAAATAACATGACAGATTGGGTTCTTTAGCCTTTGTAGGCGACCAGTCTACCGCAGAATGTAATGGCAACCTACTGCGGAAAAATCATGTTTCGAGAGAGAGACATGATCGCCCGAGCGCGTATCACGTATGGCACTTAGCTGACTGAGATATACAAACATAAAATGCGGTATAAGACAAGGATGTATCTTCACACCAGATCTATTCAACCTAAAAAACGAGGCAATTCTGAGTAAACTAGAAAAGACCGCTAGGATTAGTCATTGTCTGCCATAATCAGAAAAATACTAGATACGCAGAAGATACAGTGATGAGATCAAACACGGGAAAATAGACTAGAAGACCTCCTACAGAACGTAGCTATTGAAAGCACAAAAGAAATGCTATGTTCAAATTACAAAAAAAAAATTGAATGCATGGTAATCAGTAAAAAGAAGAGCCCAAAATGTCAATTTCAAGTTAGGGATACTGAAATCAACCCGGTACATACATTTAAATACATGGGAAATGTTTTACCAGAAATGTGCGACACTGAGATCCGAAGGCGTATTGGCATGGCTAAGGATGCATTCCAAAAGCTGAGTATTGAGAGGAAATGTTCGTTAAAAACAAGGAAGAGAGTTCTAGATTGGTATTTGATGTTTGTCCTTCAATATGGCAGGGAATGCTGGACAATCTTATCAAAGATAGAGGAGAGACTTGAAGCAACAGAAATCTGGTTCTACAGAAGAATGTTGAGAATACCGTGGACCGAGCATATTAGCATCGACGAGGTTTTGGAAAGGATGAAAACGAAAATAAAACATACTTACCACCAGAAAGAGACAGCTGAAATTTGTGGGACATGTAATAAGAAAGGAGGGCCTAGTGAATCTGATACGTACAGGACAGAGAGAGCGAGAGAGAGAGAGAGAGAGAAAGAGAGAGAGACATGGGAATATGGGCTTGAAAAAATGAATAGCAGAGAAGTGTTTGATAGGGGTAACAAGAGAAATAATAGTAAAAGCTACAAATGTAAGAAAGGTGTAGAAGTCCATGATTGCCTACGTCCTGAAAGGACAAGACACATAGATCTTAAAGACGAATATATATTTTGATTTATATAAGTTAAAGGTTAGTAACTTCTTTTATTGCAATAGGATTTCATGCCCATACTCACCACCATTCTCTTAAACAAGATTTAAGTTTTATCACTTGTTACTCATACCGAGGGTATCGTCTAGAAAAGCTCCTTTGAACAAAAGTCGTATAATATTGGGTTTTTTGCAGTGCCATGTCGCACATGAATCGATGTCGCTGCAAGCGCCCCAGTTGAGCAACGCTGAGGCCACATTACGCTGCAGTCTAGGGTAGTTCCTTTTCCTCACATGTTACATTTGATGACTGACTGCTACTATTACCATAGGTCTCCAAATTAATTCACCACGGTTATAATTCATAATATGTATAAAACTAAAACGGCCCAACAAAAAAGTCCTAAGCTCCTCAAAATTTATTTTCTGTGGTATAGTATGAACTTATACATTGAGGAATCGTTCCTCTTCTAAAAGTCACTAGAAAACAACTCCCCGTAAAACTAATCTTAACTCTGCAATCCTTTCATAGGATTTCTCTATTTCTGGCTACCTTTTTCACTTTAGTAAGGAATCTAATGCCTACATACATGGCCTGGAAGATCCTGTCTGGGAAGATACTTCGGTTGTTAGGGAACTCTCTCTCTCTCTCTCTTGAATCTTTAGAACATTCCCACATGTGTGTCCTTCTCTATCTGTTGAACTCAGTCAGTTATCTCTTCTTTCTCTACCGCCCCCTTCTTCTCATGACTCTTGTGTGCTAGATATTAGTTTTGGGAATATAGATACGGTCATTTTCTTACATCTGTTTCTGAAATAATGTGTTCAGTGACTTTAATACTCATCATGCCATGTGGCTTAAACCCTTTATCACTGATATTGTTGGCATCCATATCCGAACTTCTCAGTCATTCAATCTCTCACGCAAGAGATAATCTTCCACACACGTTTACTCAGTAACTCTGAAGGACACGCTTCTTTTCTCAAACTATTATTTAACTCTGTCTCTGACGCATCCCATACTATTCAGATCTGCCTTCTTGGCAACTCAGACCAATGTTGTGGTGTCCGTAAACATCTCTTTCCGCTACCTCACTAGCCAAAATATCTTCTTTCAAGAGGATATCTTTCTGTTATCAACTTGCGGATTAAAATTCGTTCCGTGAGTGCTATCGGTATGTCCCTTGGAAATAAATTTTTTCGTCTCTCTAATCAAAAATGCGATTCTGATTAAAGACGGTACCATTGATTTTAATCCAGGAAGGAAATATGAAATTAAATCTCTGTCATCCCCTTGGTTCTCATCTGCAGGCACGGCGGCTATTGCCCACAGGAATCACCTCTTGTTTGTGACTGCAACATGCACCTCTTTTTCTCTGCCCATAATGAATACCAGTACTGATGTGCTTACAGTTAATTTCACAGAAATCCGTATCTCCCTGAAAGCTCTATGTCAAGTCATACGATGTTTCTGATCTTCATTAATGAATTTCCTGATGCCGTCACTTACCAAGTAGGTGTTTATGTAGATGACACAGAAATAGATTTCTGTCTCTATAGCGAATCTGAGAATGCTGATAAAACACCTGTCTACTGCTCTTGAAAAATATCTCGAATCTGGGACAGGAAATGGCTTGTAAATTTTAATGTCTCCAAAACAAAAATGTTATCTATTAATCACCGGAGAGAAACTGTCCTGGCCGTTATCAGCATGGCTGATGAGAGTCTCTGAGAGAGCAACACTTTACCTCACTTTTTTAACCGACCTGAATTGGAACGAACAATAAAGTACTTTCGTCAGAATACATCTTGCACGTTTATATATCTAACATTCGTTCATACATTGAATAACATATCCACATCTGGTTAGGATCTACCGCTATTCATCTCGAGGTTCTTGACAAAATCTAAAGGCAGATATGCAAAGTAATCGGCTCTGGCATGGTACTTCAATTTCAGCCATTTTCTCACCGATGTGACGTGCTTTACCTCTGTCATTTTTATAAATATTTTTATCGCAACTCTTTGATGAGCTTACTTTGTCCGGTAACACCTCAACATGAATTTAACTATACTAATAGATTGACATCCCGGTCCCAATCCTGTATCGCTGAATAGTTAAACTTAAACGCTATTCTATTCGAAAATTTTATTTTCTCGCAATTTGCGTGTGGAACAACTTTCCGTTTACTTCATTCCCTGATAGATACAACTACCAAAATGTAAATGCAATGTCAGCTGCCATCTTCTATTCTCTATCTCCTTGAATCATGTTCATCTTTTATACTTTCTCTAATATTCCCTGCACCCAGTATTTTCTCTCGCTGTAACCCTTGTGTACAAGTGGGGGGGGGGGGTACAGATTTACTTGCGTTAAGTTATTTAAACAAATAATAATAAACACGCCATCCTTCTTTGAGACCATTCTTCAAGAATCTAACTTATACAACGTGCACGTGCATAAAAAAGACAGTCCTAATTAAAAGTGGAATGAAAACTCACTGCGTCGCCTGACCGCTCAAAGGTAGAGCTTTTAGGACTCCATCTACTAGACAGACACATATACGCAAAAACGAATAGATATTACTATCTTATGACCGCTTAGTCGTACAAGAATCTTTAAAATCTTATAGACATATACAATTAGATACGGTTATAATTACGTCATACCTGGGTAAACAAAGAGAATTACCCGAACAAAGCTGAAAATTCCAAATTCTGTGTTTATGCCTATTTTTCTGTTAATCTCCGACGAAACCGGAATATTAATTGGCATATGATTCCCATTAGTTCTTCATATTATCATCTCGTTGAATGATGATCCATATTTTATATGTAATTGATAATTAACCATATATATATATATATATATATATATATATGTATATATATATAGTAAATTATCATATATATATATATATATATATATATATATATATATATATATATATATAAATTATCATATATATATATGTGTGTGTGTGTGTGTGTGTGTGTGTGTGCGTGCGTGCAAAATATACACAGTTATGTTGAGATATTAAGTACGGGATGGTTAAATAAAAAAATTAAATTCCCTTCATTGTAAGATATCGTGATATTGCACTACACATGAAGGAATTCTAAAACTAAAAATCTCTTAATCTTTTTGAATGATGCGTGAGAGTTTTTATAGTTGCTAACACTGTTTGTTTATATATACGTAATTTGGAATAAAGCTTATTTCGTCTTTTTTCTTTGATATTGTCCATCACAGGACGAAACGCGTAGGTGAGTTAAATTCAGTTTTACTCCTGACTTCTTTTTATTTGACCTATATATATATATATATATATATATATATATATATATATATATATATATATATATATATATATATATATATATATATATATATATATAATAAAAATGTAACAATAATAAATATAATCTCTTACATAATAGTAGAGGGAAGCTGTAACGTTAGTTTTTAACAATGAGAAATGGCTTTTGACACAAAATTGCAGAATGTGGAAATTTGTGACATCCACCAATGTTTGCAAAACACTTAGGTAAACCGAGCAGATTGTTTGATCCCATTCCGTCAGTTACTGCTCTGTTGCAGCAAAGCTGATTTTGATATGTGTGACAAGACAGGACCTTTGAAAAAATGGGATAAAATGATTATTCTGATATCATCGCTGGTGTGAACATGTGCGTAGTTATTTTATTTTCAACAGAACATTTAGATCACCCAATATTGTTATTCTCTCCCCTGTTTCTTTTGGATTTTCTGTTGAAATAAAACAACAGCATTATTTGCGTGTATCCACAGCGCTGTGTGGACTGATATGTCCATTCAATAACTACAAACATTCTATAAATGTGTAGATTATATTGACGGAATATGAAATAGAATTAAGCCAAACGTTTACACACACCCATACGCACACATACGAATATTTACAGAGAGTGAGAATAAGTCAGAGGGGCAATATTGCCAGCATCGGAATCAACACTCCAAGGAGAATGATATAATGTCACTAATTACTATCGATATGTATTTCATCAGGATTTATATCTATAAATACGGAGTGTTGCAATGGTTAGCAACCAAGTCTCGCGAGATTAATAACGATTGAGTAGCAAGTTCGACATTCACTGGATTTTCCACACTTTCGGCCTTGTGCTACACCTAAGCTATGATTAGAAAATAATTACTTGCCCACACTAACGAGACTGGACACAATTTTGGCCTATATATATGATAATGTTTGTGTGTGTAGTGAGAGAGATAAAGAGAGAGAAAGAGATTGCGTGTGAGAAAGAGTGTAAACATAGAAATGAATACTGGAAGGCATCTATCACAAATATTCACATATTAACCCCGTTTCTCCACTGAACAATATATATATATATATATATATATATATATATATATATATATATATATAGGAAAGAATATTAGACAGTATTTGTTTATTTCTACTATTATATTTTATATTTCAGACCGCCCTCGGTCCTTCATCAGAAACAAATGATTTTAAAATTAGAATTAGTAACGTATTTCGCGAGATTTCACGAGAGCGTCAGAGAAGAGTTTGTTTACATCACGTGACGCGTTTGTTTACATCAGGTGACGCGTTTGTGGAGAGAGTTTTTGTTTTTACATCAAGTGACGATGAAAGCGACAGATTTTTTAAAATTATGTTTGTAAATGTAAACCTATCTTTAATAATGCTTGTAAATTTCTCGATTTTATGCTATTTTATTGCTTAGTTGAAAATTGATGCAAAAAAACCTTCGTCCTTGTTCACATATTTCATACATAGTATCCTCAGCATATTTCTTTAGAATCACATTTTGGTTGCTTTATGTCTTTATCCTTGAGGAGATTATCGAGTATTCCCTTCCATATAGGGGACATATATCACATAAGATTTCAGTATTTTTCTTCTTCAACAAAGTGTATTTCCATTGCTTAGTACTCTGCTGAAATTTTAGAAGTCATCGTTTGCTACCCCACTTCTTCTTTAGGATTTCAGACTCGTAATTTCCGTCCTCTGTTCAAATATTTACTAGATGTTTATATTTTATAATTGTTTGATTTCTGTTTCTCCAGCTAATTACTTGTATTTTGGGCTCATCCTTTTTGCTAACAACGATACATTCTACTTCTTGCCATTGGTGATTAGTCCTTTATTCTAGCCCTTCTCCACTAAATACTGTGGGAATTTTGTTGTTTTCTTTCCTTGTCTGATATCAGCATTATTGCATCTGCATATCTCTCGTTGTTGAGATTATGATTGCTAAAAATCAATTGTGGAAGGACTTCAATTTCTCTGAGAATCACCGCGCAGTATCACTAGAATAAGTAGATTGAGAAGATAAATTCATATCTTACACTCTTTTCTATTTTTATCTATCTGCTAAACTCATTTTAACTGAGAGATTGGACAACAATTTAGAAGAATCAAGTATCATTATCTGAACAGATAAATAATTTCTGAACGAAGAAATTTCGTTGGTCTTAAGTCAAACTTTTTTAAAAGAAGACACTGTTTCCCAAATACAGACTGTCTATAAATCTACGCACACACCGACACACAGACATACACACAGACACACACACACACACACACACACACTCACAAACACACACATATACACACATACACATACAGTACTGGGCAATTTTATTAGGACAACAACTATTTTATCTTTTATGAGACATCAAAATAAAGTTTAAAATCACCCCTGTCGTAACACTTTTGCACACTACCCGTAATGTGCAAAATTATTAAAACAGGAGTGATTTTCCTAAAAACTTCACTGAAATTCAATTACAGTGTGAAAAGCCAAACCTTTGTAAGAATCATTTAACTACAAAGGAAGAGGAAGGAAGGCTTCAGAATAGGAATTGGCCCCCACAAAGCCCTGATCTCAACCTTATTGAAAATCTATAGGATATTTTGGATAAAACAAATCGACAAATCTAATATTACTTTGCAAGACACTTTGGGAACAAATACAAGCTGCTTGGCAGGAGATAGCATTAGATATATTGAAGAAGATTGTGACGTCAATGCCTGACAGAATGAAGGCTGTGATCAAACAAAAGGCTATTATACTAAATATTAAATTTAATTTGTAACAAGTATTTTTCTTAAAGCATTTGTTGAATAAATCAAATAAAATTACTTTAATTAAATTGTTTATTTTCTCTCAATATGCCTAAAAAAAAAGATAAAATATATATGTATAAGTTTTATGCATGTTTCTGTGTATGAAGATTTTTCTTTCATGAAAACTACTAGCCTTTACATTTTGGAGTTGTTTCTTCAATAACAAATATTATTTCTTAACCATTAAACAATGTAATCTGAAGTCGATATGCAAGACATTCAATCATTTAGTATAATACAATTTAACTCTAATATATTTCATCAATGTTTTTGCTTGGAAGAACAATTGAACAATGTCAAATACAGTACTAACGCAATTGCTTTAGTCACCACTCTAAGAAGAAAGCAAGGTATTGTTTTTCGTCTTGAATGGTATGAACTTTGGTATTAGCTACTAACAATAGTATAATAGAAAGTTTCCATCAGTCTTTGTGATAACCGTGAGGTTTTTTTTATTAACTTTGAACAGAAGTTACAGTTCCTTGTGACGTCATTAAATAACTTTATTGAATATCTAAATATTCTATCGCTGCATGGAGTAAAGTGTTTACGTCTACAATGACATAACTTCACAACATTCTGATTATCTCGAAAATCCAGCAGTGCTGCTTTATTTAAGATGGGGATGTCAAAAAGGGATCGCTTGATTCGACAATGTTTAAATCTTTTACGTGCTTCTCTGCGTTAAGACAAATGTTCTATGCAATACATTTTGCGAAAAGAGCGCAATATTTCAGGTCTGCCGTTATCCTACTGCTGTTATTCTGAAAAAATGTTGAAATGGAATCCATTATATATTCATCTATTTATTTTAGCCCAGGCAATTACAGTTACTACTACAAAGTTAAATTGAACTCATTTTACGGGGTTTCGAATATAAGATAACAGTTCCAGTCAGAGATGATTTTCCTTTAGTGAACTCACTCACACGTGTGGACTACTATCTATCTATCTATCTATCTATCTATCTATCTATCTATCTATCTATCTATCTAATCTAATCTAATCAAACTAATCTTATCAATCTAATCTTATCAATCTAATCTATTCAAGTTGTGTGTCAAATGTATCCTCTTAAACTTCATATTCTACCACATTTACTTCCACTCCGACCACAAACATAATTCAGCATTATTCTTTTGACAGAAAACCTTCTAACAACAGTGGCTCTCGCCGTTCTTATTTGGCGAAATTTACTATATGAAAAATACATCATTACTTCAAAATATTATAATAGGTACTTAATCTTATAGGACTGGAAGTCGTAAAGTGTGTCGTACGCATTACTCCAATAAACAAGATATTCGCTAGTATTGCATTATTAAGCAAATCCTTCCCAGATTCTTTAATCCAATGTTTGCCGTGAAATGTTATGAACCAGAACTGCGAGCATTAAAATAATTAAACGAAACTTATATATATATATATATATATATATATATATATATATATATATATGATTTAAATTGCTAAATTTTTCTATTATTTTTATATATTTGGCTCTGTAAATAGAACATACTATTTACTATGAGCCCTCCACCTTGATCAATTTTAGTATTAATAAAATTAATATTAATAGTATCGGGTTTTTGGGATTTACCTATTTGCTCATCCTTTTGGATTATATATATATATATATATATATATATATACTTGTATTAATCTATCTTTCTATACTATATATATTATAAATGTATATCATATATATATATATTATATATATATAAAAGATATATATTATAGATATATTTTATAGATATATTTATATTATATATAAATATATTTATATTCTCTCTCTCTCTCTCTCTCTCTCTCTCTATTTATATATATATATATATATTGATTAAAATAAGCATCTTCTAAAATGCATTTACCCCGATTGTTCATTGAAGTAAAATACTGAGTACAATAGAAAATGCACGAGACTTTCAAAATATGAAATATTTGAATATTTTTTGCTTGAAAGCATTATGTTCTTCAACTGCAACCTAGTAGGTTCGTAGATCTTGACTACAATTTTGTTGCATCGGCAAGATATTTTTGATACTTATTGGACCGTGGGGAGGGGCAATTGTGTGTTTACTGCTATTTTTGCTCATGGTCGGATGGGTGCTTCATCTGCTTCAAGGTGAGTTTTTTTTAGTGTAACTATTGTGTTCATTTCCATCTCCGTCTTGCCTAGAGAAATAAAGGTTACCATTTTTGGACTACGTCTGTCGAACGATTCATGATTGCATAAAAACATGGAACTTGTAATAATGGTAGGACATTGCACGTCTGAAATTTAACACACACGCAAACACACACGCCCACAGAGACAGACAGACATAGACACAGAAACAGACACACACGCACACGCACAGAGAGAGACACACACACACACACATATATATATATATATATATATATATATATATATATATATATATGTCAAGTACGTAAAAGGGGAGGATAATCCAACAATGGTGTATAGTCTATGACCACTTGAAATGACGTGTTGAGTTTTCCTTTATATATATATATATATATATATATATTCGGACTCTGATATACTGATGCTTTTCATGAAAAGTTATGTTTTATTGAGAAAAAACTGTAAGACACATGTCATTAAATGTATTGTCCGTCGCTTGCCATTACTTTCTTTCACCTGTCTGACAGTATTTGAATTCTTCCTTAGAAAAAATGACAAGACATTGTCAGCTAATCACCCATTTTTTTTTCATCTTTATAATAATGAAATTACTACTTAGCCAAGCCATGTGCCATTAATCAAAATAATTGAAAATCGATCGGGACCATATCTGGTGAGTATGGCCGATTGGGAAGAACTGCCCATTTAAGTGTTTCCAAGTATGTTTTAAATCATTTTGCCTTATGTGTCCTAGCGTTGTAATGTTGCAAATCTACTTTGTCCTGCCTCTGCTCGTATATAGGCCGTTTTTTTTTAATTTTTTCAATACTCGACTCAGCAGCATCAATTAAAGTCAATAAAGATCTCCTGTGACGGTTTTGGTAGGTTTCAGCCAAAAACATTTTCTTTAAAGCAGCTGTTCATATTTGACATGATGCCGTTCGATGTCTCTCAGCTACAACTCGTTCGAAACCTAAAGTCAGTGTATTTGAATAACTTCTTAATGTTTCAAACCTTTCGAAACTGTTGTGTGATTAACTCCTAATGATTCTGCAAGTTCAAATTGCGCTCGATATGAGTCTTCATGTAGAAATACTGTCAATTCTTCGTCTTCAGAAATTTTAGCGCACCAGAACATTCTTTATATTCAACATCCATATAATTATTTTCAAACGTCTATATCAAATTCTGTTTTGAAGAGCATGGCCGCCGAAGTATTAACAAGAATTTTTATGTTCTTCAGCAGCAGAGTCTTTTTGAATAAATTTGTGCAGAAATAATAATATATTGCGAATACTGATGTTAATAAAATAAGGATTGAGGTAAAATAAAAAAAATAAACCATGCATTAATAATAAATATATATTGTTTCCTCACCGGTAAAAAACCACTTATTTTTCAAAAACAATGCAATATCCAGGTGCTGCTATATTAATTCGGAAAATGCAGATTGTCTAATGCCTGAAACTCAGGGTTGTATTACAGGTGAGGAGAAAATGTATATTTAATAAACAAATACACAAACATATTTATATATATATATATATATATATATATATATATGTTTGTTTATTTGTTTATTTAATGTTCATTTTTCTCCTCACCTGTAATACAACCCTGAGTTTTAGGCACAAGACAATCTGCATATATATATATATATATATATATATATA
Organism: Ascarosepion bandense; assembly: GCA_037127315.1. Classification (NCBI taxonomy): domain Eukaryota; kingdom Metazoa; phylum Mollusca; class Cephalopoda; order Sepiida; family Sepiidae; genus Ascarosepion; species Ascarosepion bandense. Next base: position 3,744,983 of record JBBBDQ010001826.1, on the reverse strand, counting down.
TATATATATATATATATATATATATAAAAGGTATTAGTAAAATTATTTAATTTGGAAATGGTACGTGTGGAAAAACGAAACTAACCATAAATAAACTATGTAACCAGAAGAATCACATCCGAAGTAAAATATTACAATATTTTTCATAAGGAAATAGAAATTTTGTGTTCTTTAATGATGTAGTTTCAGTACATACTGAGTATTTAAAGTCGGCAAGTATCCATAGAAGAAATTAAATTCAGAACTTCTTCAGAAATGACAACGAATTGATGCTATCTTTTGCAAGCGACTAACCAGAGGCTGTTTAAATGATCACTACAATCTCAACACATTCAAGCCTAGGTTCAACAGATATCTCCGCATATATTTATCTCCTTATAGATCCTTCCTCATCAACTATTTAATTCGGGTAATTTTAGAGTCTTGTACATGGTAACAATCATTGCATATAACACAAAATCTAGATCAGGTCATCACCCTAAGTTTTTTTTGTGGGGTGCACAGTTTTTCCAGTCGCATAAATGAATCTCTTGATGCTACTCCAATTATTTTCTATCGTGTTGGGAACCGAGGAACACGCTAAGTTGATCATTGTTAACCTTAGTGCTGAATGTGTTCGATAATCATATGAATTGGAGTAATGTCTTGCATATGTACCACTTTCTGTTTGAGTGCTTTTGAATCAAAGCTAAACAGTTTAACTTCGAAATTAAGCAAGGTGAGTTCATTGTATTCTATCAGCAACACTTCAGTTTAAAACAGGCACATTATCAATAATTCTTTTCCAGTACATGACTTCTCTGTCACTTTGTTGATGTTTCAGTCGAAGAGTCTTAGAAACCTCCTTCAGGCACTATTATTTTCGCTAGGCGTTGTGGCTATCCAGTATCACCCAGCACTTATTCGTAAATAACACACTGAAAATACCTTGTAGGCCAGGGACGTATTTCAACGAGTGATTCGGTTTGGGCAGTAATCTAGTTTTGTTCGGTTACTAAGTGCTTCGGGATGCCACATTGTTAGTTAATAACTACATTTGGATTTCAATGTCAGCAAATTTCACTTTGTTGCTCTTACCTTCGTATTTATCATATTTATCTTGGAACGGTTTTCCATTTGTTGAGTGGAAGACAATCATCTACATTTGTCCTACTGTGTCGATATATATCTACTGCATGCAGTTGGTTTCGAGAGTAATGTTTACACTGCACTGAGATCTCTTACAAGATTTTAGGTAACTGCTACTTTTGCGTTTTCTATATGAAGCATTACAAAAAACTGTTTTTTCATCATTGATCAAAATGTTTTACATATAATATCGCATATGTTTTGGAATGGTGGAGAAGAAATGGTGTTATTTAGATGAAATTTGTTGTTTATTACAAAGCAAAACCATTGGATATTGAACACCATTGCGCATGCCAGGGTGGCTAAGACGTTCTTTTAAGCCATATATGGTCAGGTGTCCCCGCAGTTCATCTGGGTTTTCTTGACAGGCTCCAAAGGAGAATCAGTAATGTGATAGGTGCCGACTTGACGACTCGACTACAGCCCCTTTTCACACCGACGAGTTGTGGCTTTTCTTTGTTTGTTCTATAAATACTTCCATGGCGTCTGCTCCAAAGAACTGAAGTCACTGTTGACTCTGCAACAGGTGCCTACTCGTGCAACCAGATTGGCAACTGTTTCTTATCCATTCACAGTTACATCAACCAAATGCAGACGACAGTTCTACTTTTTCAGCTTCTTTCCTTGCACTTCTCGCCTGTGGAACTCGCGTCCTTATTCTTGCTTTCCTGACAGCTACAACATCCATGAATTCAAATGAAGGTCAATACTCATCTTTTAACCACTTGACCCTCGTTCTTTTCTCACCACACTGTATATCCTTTCCTTTCTCTCCACCTCTGCAACTGTCATCACACCTGTATTCCCTTCCATCTCTTGCTTCTTTCTAAATGGTTTGTTCTTCGCTTCACTCTCTTCTATCTAGTGCTTTTACTCTTATGTAGCCCCCTGCACATCAGTGGCGTTGCTGCCTTGCTCGGGGTGATATGATTAAAAAATTTTTGTGACAAGAGATATATTGAAACAGAACATAGTATGCAAAATTTATATTCTATGTAAAAATGGGACGTACTGATTATGTTACACATATATAAAAAATTATGATGTTTTTCAGAGGATAATGTTCGATTTAAAATGGACATTGTCGTGAATGACCTAAACCTGCAGGAAATGTACTCAGACAGCGTGAAAAATAAATACGAAGAACAAATTGGAAATATAATCTCAACATCGGACGTAATAAAGAAGCTCTAGTAACATCAGAGAGCGACATAATCCCAAAGGTCGTCGGAAGAAACATGAGAGAAAAACTGAATAAATTCTTGACATAATGTAAAAGAGACAGAAAACGATGCCAAGTTATGAAACGGAATACAGGAAATTACACAAGGAAATAAGGGGCAAATGCAGACAGTCTAAGAAAAGATGGCTAAACGACAAGTGTGACGAAGTAGAGAGAATGAGCAAGACAAAAAAGGAGATATGCATAAAAATAAAGGAACTAACAGAACAAAATACATGCTCGGTAACTGGATGTATAAAAGCAACGGAGGAACACTCATACTAGAAAAGACTACTTCAGTAATTTGATAAGTATATCAGGCATTTCCGCAGTGACAAAAGAGAGAGAAAGATAGAGAGAGAGTGAGATAGAGAGATAAACATATAGAGATAGAGAGAGATAGATAGAGATAGAAATAGATAGATAGAGATAGAAATAGATAAAGATAGAGAGATAGAGAGATAGAGAGATAGAGATAGATAGAGAGATAAAGAGAAATATATAGAGTGATAGAGATAGATAGAGAGAGATAGAGATAGATAGAGATAGAGAGATATATAGAGAAATATATAGAGAGATAGAGAGAGATAGAGAGAGAGATAGAGATAGATAGAGAAAGATAGAGAGAGATAGAGAGAGATAGATAGAGAGATAGATAGAGAGATAGAGATAGAGAGTGATAAAAAGATAGAGAAAGTGAGAAAGAGAAATAGAGAGAGAAAGAGAGAGAGAGAGAAAGAAATAGAGAGAAAGTAACCAGCAATACAGAGAAGTAGGGAGAACCAGAAATATTAAAAACCGAAGTGGAATCGGCAATGGCCAAATTGAATAGAAACAGAGCAGCAGGACCAACGGTATTGCAATAGAGATTCTGACGTCCTTAGACGGATTTGGTATAAACAGGACAACAGAAATAATAAACGAAATCTACAAGAGTGCCAATAAACTGGATATAAACAGATCAATTATCATAGCGCTACGTAAGAGGCCCGGCGCAACGGAATGTGAACACCACCAAACAATCAGCTCAATGAGCCACATAACAAATTTCATCCGGATTCTGATGAACAGAGCGTGCAGGAAAGTCGGCCCAGAGAAAGGACAAGACCAGTGTGGCTTGATTAAAGACACCGGAACAAGTAAACTGATATTCATGATTGGAATAATATCAGAATGAGCAATACGAAATGACTTTTAACAACGCTTTATATACTGCGCAAAAGCATTTTACATGGTAAGACACAAAGATTTGATTGCAATCCTCGGCAAACTCGATATATTCGTAAAAACATTAGGATAATCACAAACATATATACGCTGCAAACCGCTTGCGTAGGGATAGGAAATAAATTTAGCAAGTATACATGAAAGAAAGGGGCGTAAGACAATCATGTGCTTTCTCATCGGATCTATTCAAAATAATTTTAAAAAATTTAAAAATCTTTGTCAGGATTCGTCATTGGCGGCCACAATTTCAATAATGTAACATACGCTGCTGACATGGTGCTGATAGACAAATACAGGACCTCCTACGAAAGATAGCAAGGGAAAGCCAGAAAAAAGGACTGAACATAAACTTCAAGAATACTGAATGTATGGTCATCAGCAAAAAGAAGTGGATGGAAAGTCCGACATTGAGATCCGAACAATCATCGGCATGAACAAGGATGCATTTACAAAACTAACCAGAGTACTGAGACATAGAGAAATCTGATTGAAAACAAACAAAGGTGTGCTGGGCTGCTCTGTGATATCTGTTCTTCCGAATGGCAGTGAATGTTGGACAATCTCCCTAAGGATGAAATACAGGCTCGTGGAAGCAGAAATTTGGTTCTACAAAAGAGAGTTGAGGATACCATGGGCCGAACACGTGAGCAATGATAAAGTGTTGGAGAGGATGCAAACGAGAAGAAACGCCACAGTTAACATAATCAAGAGACAGCTGAGGTTCCTGGGATACGTAAGGAGGAAAGAGAGCCTGGAGAATCTAATACTCACAGGACGGACAGAAGGAAAGAGATGAAAATCAGCGTGAGACATATTTGATAGGGTCGAGCAAATGGATGGTAGAGCGAGTTTTGTCAGAGTTACCTAGAGGAAAAATATTTCGAGTGACAAGAGACATAGACACGTGAAAGTCCATGAGCGCCTACGTTTTGAAGGGACATGGCGTATAAAGAAGAAGAATTGTTTTCTAATATATTATTATAATAGTTGCTCAAAAATTTAATACTTATCAATGATTAATGTCTCCTATTTTTAAAAATTTTTATAATTCTTTTCCAGAATTTAACTTAAAATAATGTATATTCTCATCTTGAGCATAAGAAAAGATGCGTTTACATTTTGTTGTATGAATTCAAGAGTGAATAATACTTCTCAAACTAAGTGTCTGTGTTCAAAGAGCATAGTTTGAAGGATTCCTGATACGACCGTCGTATATTTTGACTATATTCAAAAGTTAATGTTCCCCTAAAATTCCAGGATTTGTTCAAGAAAGTTGTCTCCTGATTAAATATTTTGATAATGACTGAATCTATGACAGGATGTTCTGTGACACTATCTCTCACGATGATGCTTTCCCTTTTCCCGTGGGGATACTTTCCTTTGGTTTGTTTAAAACAACGGAGAGAGAAATTGATATTGGTGTTATTATTAGTGTTTTATTGCATCACACGATTAGGAAAAAAATAATAATTTTAGTACCATCAAGTGCTTCTAAAAACACGGGAGCATAAAATAAAGTTATTTTGGGAAAATAATCATTTCTCGTCTTTCATGATTGTATAAATTTCGAATCTTTTCATGTTCATATAAATTTCTCTTAGATTTGAAATGTTGATTCCGCTAATCTGAAAACGCGTAGACAAAACAAGTGTCAGAGTGATTTGATAAGGTCACCCGGTGGCCAAGGCCACTGCTTCGCACAACATTTCGAAGTGACCTGAGCTGGGTTCGGTTCAGTGTGATTTGGCACGATCTCATTGGTCGAGTTAAGATATCCGCAAATCGAATGGGCGGAGACTGATTTTCATTGGCCGAAGACTGTGAGCCGGTCGGATCCCCAGAGAGGATCGAAATTGGTTATAAAAATAGATGCTCGACACGAAAAAGTGAGTCTGTGGAAGTTTTTCGAGTTGGGTGACAGTTTTTGAGTTAGAGCTGCTGTCAGTCGAAATGTAGCGACTGGGGTAAAAATGGCCCAGCCGGGGAGCCATGACACACGGCTGGTCGCCCACTAAGGAACTTATGGCTAAAGATTTGATTTCGATGAGGCCTGCCGCAAATTAACTCAAAGAAGTTAATTTGGAATAATGCGCCATCGACATGAAACCTGAAAGAACGTTAATGTTATTTATTTTTATCACGGGAAAATCGAAAATACTGAATCTTCGTTCGTTCAACCTCGGCAAACTCCGTTAAACTCCGATAAGGACCCGAAAGAACTTTGCTGTTTTAGAAGTTACATAGAAAAATTGACAATCCTGATTACAGAGAATTAATGAAATGACTTTTAATGAAATACAAGAGACTTTGGCGAATATTTGAAGAGATCTGTTTATTTCAAAGCTAACGAAACTTAGACCAAACATTTCGTTTAACAATTAGAAGTATGATGCTTTTGGCGAACTTTCTCTCTCCGTTGTAAATATTTTCGACAACTGTATTCTTGGGAAAAGAAAGACATTGTTTTTTCTTTATATAAATACATTCTACGTAGCTCTCCAGGCGTGTTCGGCTTGTACATTTATTTTAATAATTTTTTTTTTTGGTGTTTATTTTTATCAACCCACAAGTGTACACCAGTGTTCGGACCAGCTAAAAGGGACGACTATTAAAATTGCACGACGAGACTTCTGGGATCTAATCACAACGTGGGACAGTGGCCCATTGTTGCAAAAGACGCCCTGTAACCCAGCTTTTGTGGCGCCGTCATCGGACGTGATCGTCACGACCGTCTGCGAGAACGAGCGTCATATTAGACAAACGGCCAACCCGGCCTGAGGCGTTACATCTGTTTCCGTTTCAGGCGAAGGATCCGGCGTGAAGCCGGCCGTGCCCTGTACAGTGTTACAATTCAAAATTATAACATCTCATTAAAAAATTTAAAAAATACGAAAAATAATAGACATCATTTGCCCAAACCTGTTTAAATGCATCTTTGCTGCTTCCTTGATTTTCTCTCACTCTCTCCCGCTCTCGTTTAGAAACATTAGCTATTTACGCATTTAAGCATCGTTCATTCAATAATGGATTCAAATAATCTCAGCTACTGGCGTGTTTTTACATTGTATATAACTCGCTAAAATCAGTAATCCTCTACCGAGCGCTATAGCTCAGAGGTCAATTCAGTCGGGTTTCAATCCTGGGTAGAAGCAATCGGATGTCTAACCGTACTAAAGAATTGTGATCCAGTGAAACAGATATATCTGCGGATATACCTGAAATAGACTCAGTTTCTATCTATCTATCTATCTATATTTATCAAAGTAGACACTGAGAACATCAGAAGATTGTTTTACGCAGGAAATAGACGGTCGTCGCTGGGTAATGACGTCAATGTCCACTTTGATATTATATAGGATCTATCCTCGATATTGAGTAAATAAATATAGCAAACCTTAAAAGGATATTTTATCTCTCTCTCTCTCTCTCTCTCTCTTTCTCTCTCTCACACACACACACACAAATATATATATATACTGTGTCTACTGTGATATATATATATAGATAGATAGATTGAAACTGAGTCTATTTCACGTATATATATATAGAGAGAGAGAGAGAAATAGAGAGAGAGATTCTTAAAAATTACACATACGTAATTGATAATTACTCAATTGACTGAGAACGTAGATAATTAATTCTACCTCAGCCGAAACGACTCTAATTATTATGTTTATGTCGAATCTGGTAATATTATTTAAAATCGTTTTAATGTGCAGCTCGATTGAGAAACCTGCTTAGCGAATCTAAATTGATTGATCAGTTTTTATTGTTTATAATTGAAAATGAAAATACAGTATTTAAACTGTTTCCTTTTCGAAATGAATGCTTGAAAACTCTTACGAACGATTCCAATTGGCCACTAAACTCTTTTCAATAGATCTCAGTATATTGTAGAAAATATCCTTAAGAAAAATTCGCATCAGTATTGATTTCACTTCTAAATAAACTTTTAGAAACAGTAACATTCTCAGATTATTTTATTTTCATTTTAGGATAAACTTTGTGTAAATTAAAAGAACTACTTGTAGTTAGTCTCCCGGTTTTAATCATATTTGTAATTTTTATATTCTTTTGCACTACTCAGATATTTTATCTTAAATAGACTAATATAGATTAGTAACAAAAGCAAAAAATAAGAAAAAGATAAAAGGAAAATAGGATTTACTTAAATCAACTGAATATCACGTTTGTAACTGCTGTATACGTGACGCTGACTTGAAGAAGGTTAGGAAATTAAGGCAAAGGAAAACAATGTGTCCAGGAAAAAGTCTCTTTAATTTCTATCTACAGGATATTTGTATCCAATCTTGGACATAACATCATAATATTTACAAAGTATTTAAAAACGTTAAATAAATATCTGTGTAAACTATACTGTAATACCTTTAATATATGTTGTCTAAATATATACCATGGGGTATTTAATAATTCCTGTAAATATTAAATCAAGTCACATGACTGCGTCGATCGCATTATTTTAGACTAGCGGATCTCTACCATTTTTTTAACCTATAAACGCTTTTCCTCTTAATTCTTTTGGTAGACCTGCATAGCAATTAGACGAGTTCTCAACCGGGGTCTACATGAACGCTTCTGTTTGTTATTGTCACTGACCGATAGCTGAGTATCCAGGTTAAAAAAATATCAAATAAAAAAAAAAGAGTAGGTGTGACGCTAATAATGAATGATAGTAAAATAAATTAAAATGACAGAAAAAGAAATCCTAATTATTAGAATTAGCATTCAACCATATCTGAGTATTTATTGTATGGAAGTTATTGTTGGGCAAAAAGTTTATCCCGAAGTAGGTTGCCATTATTTTCTGTGGTAGACTGGTTGCTGACCAAGACTATAGAACACAATCTATCCTATTATTTAACCAATAATTGGAGGGAAGAGACAGATTAATACATATCCGAAGGTAATTTTGTGCGTAAGTGAATGCAAGTAATTAAACTGGAATTCGAACTCAGCTCCCCGATTTCTCTTTCCTAGTCGATAAACGCTGCACCACAAAGCACATCTCGTCTTAAATTTACGACACTGTAAATTGTCAAGTGTTTTTCTACTTGATAGAAAAGCTGCGTGAATATTTCTACTTTTATTATTTTATGATGACAGAAACTACACTAGTCAACAACAAAAAAAATGATATGGTGTCGAAACCATCTTTGTTAGCTAATTTGGGGACAGCGAATCTGAAAATAATCTTACCTTTACTTGATTACCTACCGTTTTTGCTGTATGAAAATGTCTCATTTGTAGAAAAAAACATATTTTCAATTTTTTCTTTGTATATGATATTTATCGATTGGAATATTTCTCATAGTAAAATCATAAAAAAACTCTCAATTCCTATTTAAATTAACTAATATTGATCTGATTTTTGAAAAACATTATTTTTTCAATAACAATTCTTTAAAAATAACATGGTTGAATATAACAAGTCTAATAAGTATTTTCTTCATTTAATAAACTAACAGCAGAAATAAGACCTTCGTGATCGTAAGAACTACGTTAAAATTTTTTCTCTCTTGATTGTCTGTCATTTTCAAAAACATTTAAGCCCCTTTTGATAAACCAGCAGGACAGCAAAAACGGTGACTATCCATAAAATTCTAAGCTCATTTTCGGAAACAACCCAGGTCCTGGGTATGACAATAAACTACATCCAGCAGCAAGGCCTATGATTGGGAAGTTGTAAAGAGCATGCAACTACCTCTTGATTGCTGTTGTTCCAAGCTCCACCCTGGCCCGAGGTTGTAGCACCTGTTAACGTTCCAACTATGGGCAAATAGTTTATCCCCCAAACTGGTGTCAAACACTATGAAAGTATAAAAATAGACTTTTATAGAAAAGTACACATTTTTGAAGGAAAAATATTACAAAAAATACATTTTTGAAAAAAAATAGTCATATTACATTCCAGAATACAAAACTAGAAAACATCAAAATTTGACTAAATCAACCTTCTCACTATAACCGAACATTAAAAAATATCTTAAAACTCTACATTTTGGCAACAACTAACCAACAGAGGTTAATATGCCGTTAAACAAAACTCAAACACGGAATCAACCCAATCAAATTAGCTAAAGAACTTGTTTTGTTTCTAGGCAAAAAATATTGTATTGACCATTGTTATTGTATCCATTCTCAGCAATACGAGGTGGCTTCAATAAGTTTCCGGTATTTAAACTTATTGCAGACACAGAAAATTGTATTATGTTATTGATATACATCTGATGTGATGAAAGAGCCATTTATACCATTTCAGTTTGAAGGAGACCGCGGCAGCAGGAATTGGAACACACCCAACAAAACCCTGGTCGTCACAGCCGACGTTTTTTGAAAATGCACTAGATACAGCTTCCAACACAGGTCACCAAAGCCTCAGAAACTTTGGGATCTGAATCATTAAGCTCAACCATTTCCCTGTTGTCGTTATGACATCTTTCCTTCTGTTCTTCACTGAGCATCCTGGAGACAAACTTCGCGCAAATGTTTCGCAGCTTCAGTTGTTCATGAATGACTGTGTGTACAGCTCCCACACTGACATCAAACTTTGTACTTATTGTCACTATAGTCACACGATGGTCGTCATCCATAAAATTACGGATTTGCCCCACGAACTATGGTGTTTGACTTCGCTATTCCTCCCATACCTCTCTTCGTTCCTTACAGACTCTCTGTCTTCCTTGAATTTCTTGTGCCACTCAAAAACCGATGAGCGGCCCATGAAGGATGGTCAGTAAGCAGTCTGAAACATTCCATACATTTCTGTGGCATTCTTTGCGAGTTCAACACAAATCTTTATTGCGTATAGTTTTTCCAAAGTGTCCACTCTCCCTGACTGCATTTTAAAAAACGAAAAAAAAAACAACGTCATCTGTGACGACTATTGTTTAGTAGGATGTGTTCCAAGTCCTGTGGCAGCTGTCCCTTTCAGCCTGAAATGATAAAAATAGCTCTGTCATCTCATCAGATCTATAGCAATAACATAGCACAATTTCAAAAGCCTACAATAATTTTAAATGGTTCTACAAAAAAGTTTGCAGTTACATTTGATTGGTTTGACTGTAAAAGTGAAGTCGATATGAAACAGTATATTCATAAGAAATATTTTGTAAAAAGGATAGAAACATCATTTAATAAAAATGTTAGTGTTATGTTTGACACGTATGCAAAACGATTTGATCAGTACATATATATATATATATATATATATATATATATATAGATTAATTAGTTTTTGGTCATAATAAAATTAGACCAGTGCACATTTGTAATAAAAAGTGTTCAATACAATTATATTGTAGAACTGTTGAATAATTTTTTTAATGTTTTCAATTTACCCTTTTATTCTGTTTCAAATTCCAGGTCTTTATATTTTGAGAGTTTTTGGAATTCATTGGCTGATATGTTAGAATCCGCTGAACAAGACATATCAATTAGTAGGCAAGTTTGTTTTTTCTGGTTTTAACAATAATGTACGGAATATTTGCTTCAATTTTTCTGTTTGTGTAGATGGTGTAATCCCATAGAATGGTGACATCTTCTATTTCTGTAATTATTATTATTATTATTACATTTTTCATCATATTTCTATTTCTGCTATGGCCGCACTACAAACCAAGTGTGCGGGAAGACCAAAGGCAGGTCGTGACGTGCTGTTATGGCTCCATTTCATGTTTTTCTATCTTCCCCATCATCCCTAGCGTTACATAGACAAAGTTCTCCTTAGTGTGTGGGTTGTACATAATAAGAAAATTTTTTGTATGTCTCTTAAGATCGGTTTTCCAGGGATTCTTTCAATGTGTTGTTTTGTTCCATTTTTTTATCATTTCATATGCACCCGCTATCACTGGCACCACTCTTGTTTTCAATTTCCACATTTTTTCTATTTCAATTTCCAGGTTTCTATATTTTGACAGTTTTTCAAATTCCTTTGTTGCTATGTTACAATCCGCTGGACAAGCAATATCAATTAATAGACAAGTCTTTTCTTTCTGGTTTTTAACAATAATGTCCGGCCTCTTTGCTTCAATTTTTCTGTCTGTGTGGATGTTGTAATCCCATAGAATGGTGACATCTTCTATTTCTGTAACCGGTGCAGGGTGATGTTCATGCCAGTGTTTGTTTACAGATTTTCCATAGTGTTTGCACATTGTCTAATGTAAATATTTCCCCACTCTATCGTGGCGATATTTATATTCCTTTGTGGCAAGTACAGAACAGCCTGAGATTAGATGGTCTATTGTTTCTTGGTGTTTATCACAAAACCTGCATTTTGGATCCATATTATTATGTATAATATTTGCCTGAAAGATTCTAGACTTTAGTCTTGAGCTGTTTGAATAAAGCCTTCAGTCTCAGACTTTAATCCAGATGCTTGTAACCATCGATGAGGATATACTTTATCAACATTGGATTTATTGGCACTTTCTGGATACTGGCCATGCAGAGGTTTGTCTTGCCAGCGTTGTTTCATCTGTTCAAGAGCTTTATCTTTGCCTTTCATTTTCATATTTTTGCCGCGATAGTTGGTTCTAGGCTTCTGTTTTGCTTTTCTACAGAATCTACTAAATGTAAATCTTGTTTGTATTTAATGCCTTTTTTTATTATTGAATATTCTTTCTTTCTTTCTTCATGTTGCTTTACTAATTGTATCATCCAGTCCTTTGTTGTTTCTATGTATGTTAGTAAGCCAATAGTTATTGTGTTTTATGACAATTCTAGCTGAATAAGAACCTCTTCCACATTCTTTACGGGGTATGTATGGACAGTCTACATCAGCCTTTGGATGATGCATCTTATGCTTAGAAAGAAGCTTTCTTGTTTTAGAATCCATTTGTCTGATGTTGTTTAGAGTCCCATTTAAGATGTTGAAACTATATTAGACAACTGCGATTGCAAGGCTATTAATAGCCATAATTCTGGTCTGAGAATTCAATTCAGTTTTTAATATCAGTCGTAGCCTTCTATAATAATCTTTACGCACTATTTCTTTCATTTTTATGGTGAATTTTTTCACTCTCATTTACACCTATGTATTTATAAGCTTCTTCTGGCTTTAATCCTTTTATTGCTACAGCAGGGTCTAAGCTAAATGAAGATGTTTCTTGTAGAGATCCACTTAAAACTGTAGCTTTTGCACATAAATATGTATGTTTTGTTAAAATAGGTGTTAATAGTTTATACGTTGTTGGAAGGCATGTAATTGTTCTAGTTTTTCGGCTGGTTTATATCATTATTTTTGGGTAGAAGAAATGCAATTCCTTTGGTCATCCATGCAGGAATTGTGGTGGGATCATCAACCATTTCTTGAAGTTCTTTGGCTAATTTTTTAAGTGCTGTCTTTAAATAATATAGTCAGAAGTTAGGAATTTTATGTATAGCTGGAAATTTCTAATTGTGTGTTTTTTTTTAGTACAAATATAACATCCTATTCTGTAATTCCAGCCCATGTCTGTTCTGGTTTATTTTTGATTTGTACTATCTCTTGTGCAATCCAATCTACTTCTTTGTTATATTCTTTAGGGCAAGCTCATATTTTCTCCCATACTGTATAACTTCTTCCATTTTTGGCGGGGACTGCCACTTCAATACTTTTTTTACCTATTTCCCTGTAAAATTTATTTGCATCGGTTTGAAAAATCTTGTTTGGTCTGTAGATTCTTGATCTTTTCTCATAGCGTCTTATTCTTTGTTATTATTATTATTATGTCGTTTTTCATCATATTTCGATTTCTGCTTTGGTCTCACTACCAACCAAGTCTGCGGGGTGACCTAAGGCAGGTAGTGGCGTGTTGTTATGGCTCCATTTCATGTTTTTCTATCTTCCCTATCATCTCCAGCATTACATAGATAAAGTTTTCCTTAGTGTGTGGGCTGTACTTAATAAGACAATTTTTTGTATATCTCTTAAGTTGGGGTTTCCAGGGATTCTTTCAATGTGTTGTTTTGTTCCATTTTTTATCATTCCAAGTGCACCTACTATCACTGGCACAACTCTTGTTTTCAATTTCCACATTTTTTCTATTTCAATTTCCAGGTCGTTATATTTTGACAGTTTTCAAATTCCTTGATTGCTATGTTACAATCCGCTGGACAAGCCATATCAATTAATAGACAAGTTTTCTCCTTCTGGTTTTCAACAATAATGTCTGGCCTGTTTGCTTCAATTTTTCTGTCTGTGTAGATGGTGTAATCCCATAGAATGGTTACATCTTCTATTTCTGTAACCGGTGCTGGGTGATGTTCATACCAGTGTTTGCCTACAGCTTTTCCATAATGTTTGCATATTGCCCAATGTAAATATTGCCCAACTCTATCGTGGCGATTTTTATATTCATTTGGGGCAAGCACAGAACAGCCTGAGATTAGGTGGTCTATTGTTTCTTGGTGTTTATCACAAAACCTGCATTTTGGATCCATATTATTATGCATAATATTTGCCTGAAAGTTTCTCGTGAAAAGACTTTGGTCTTGTGCTGCAAGAATAAAGCCTTCAGTTTCAGACTTTAATCCAGATGCACGTAACCATCGATGAGTATTAACTTTGTCAACATTGGATTTATTGGCACGTACTGGATATTGGCCATGCAGAGGTTTGTCTTGCCAGCGCTGTTTCATCTGTTCAAGAGCTTTTCTTACTTTCTTTTATTATTTATTATTATTCATGATGGTATATCATTTATTGTGATTAATTGTACTCTTGCAATGATTTAGTATGGACATTTATATGTATATTTCTTATTTATATATTATTACTTAATTACGTTATTATAATAATCTCTATATATAGTTATTTTGTATTTTATTATTTCGATTTGAACCGTTAACATTATTTATTAAAACTTACTTTTTTATTTATAAAAGTTTACGTAATAGTTTTATACATTATTTTCGCTAGAATTTTAAACCAAAATAAATTAGTTGACAATTTCATACTTATATACGCACACATTCATACATGATTCTTTCATACACATGCATTCATTTATTCTCTCCCGTTATTTAGATTAGAAAATTGTTACATCACTTGAGACTGACGTACCCCATGTCAAATATTACATCACTGACGCATAAACGCATTCACACATGATTTCTTTTAACACATACATGCTTAATGATTCTCTCATTTTATTTAAGAAGAAAAATTCGTTCCATCACTTGGCACGTGTACAATACTTGTTACGTAAGTTTTAACGGAAATGTAATTCGTCACTGTCATTCACCTATACTAATGTTATCGACGTATATACACTTTTAGTTCGTCTATGGATTAGATTCTCTTAAGACACATTATTTTCGCTTACATATACAAACATTCATAATAAACATCTAATGTTTTTATTAGGCATTTGCACACATACAGGTTTTTTAAATATTCATCCATTGCTTTATCACACGTGACACGTATCTAATCAATGAAACTATACCTCAATCAACATGCTGTCTGTTGGGGTTTTAAATCATTCGCCTTTAATAAATCTCTGAAAAGCAGGTTAAAGTGAAACACCTTAGATTAAAGACACTATTCCCTACTTCTTCTTATTTTATTCATCTTCCCATCCATATATTCCACTCATATATATATATATATATATATATATATATATAGTCATTTGCAGGCAGATCTGTTTCGCTGTATCACAGCTCATCAGTGCTGTTAGACTCCAATTGCTTTTTAAGCCAGGATTGAATCCCAACCTAACTGGCGTCGGTCGACGATTCTATGGGCGCTCTGCAGAAGGAGGCAGACTCTTTAGCCTGTATATTAACATTATGCACACCCAAAAGCTGAGCGTGTTCTAATTCATTGCTGAATGAACGATGCGTATATGCTAAAAGAGCTACTGTTTATCAATGTCTACCATTCTTCCAGAGTGCTCAATCAGGGTGCGAGAGCGTAAATAGTCATAGATAGATAGATAGATAGATATGTAAAGAATGAAAAAGATATTATATAGGTATGAAAAACTGACATAAATACGAAACGACTTCTCTAGACAGATATGAAATGACTGAGATAGATCATGAAAAGTTGATATGGGCAGATATATAAATAAATAAACGTGGATATAGATAAATATATAAATTAAAAGATATTAAAAAATCTAAGATATATAGAAAAATACTGAGGCACACGCACACACACACACACACACACATATATATTGATATATATGAAAAGACTGAAAAATATAGATGTGAAAAGATAGAGATAGATATATATGCACTGTAGAATAGATAGTGTTTACGAGATTCATGCAATATTTCCATACATTATTGTTTTACGCACTTGTTTAATAAATGAAACTTTCATAAAATATTATTGGTAATTTGTTACATGAGACTGGGATAAGAGCTTGTTCTTAAAAGTTTTTCATCCATCTTATCTCAATAAAAACGTCTATTTGTAGAATATGTATGTTTATTATTGCATTGCATTGTATATTTACAAAATGAGCATTACAATTTGAAAATATTTCCGTCCAAAGGATTTATGGATTCGTGTACACTTGACTATTCAATTCTGTAGTTGCACACATGACGTCTCCTCATTCCTGTCGCCATATTTTTTTTTAATAAATTAATGTTTCAGGTTGTAAATATTTTTGTAATGTACACATTTTGCTTGATCATTTTTGGGATCGGAGTCGAAAATTATTTAGAAAAAATAATGATCTGCAAAAAACTTTTACACTGATACAAATGTGTTTTCAAGTTGAGTTCCAACATCACAATTCTCACTGACATTTTCATCTGATATTAACACAGCAAGAATCTGCAATAAAAAGCAATACTCAAGTCTATCAATTTATCGTTATAAATTACCTGCCGCTAACTTGCTGTGAAAACACATTTAGAGCTTTTAATCTGAAAAATAAATGATCCTTACTGAATGCTTAACATATGGAAAAAGTTTTGGTAGAAACGCCTGCTGAAATGAAAAATCGCACTAAAATGTCAGTATTAGAAGAAGACAAAGGATAGAAAATACGTATGCTATATTCTAAGAATTACGGAGGATCTGCGATTTATGATTTTAATAATTTCCTAAGTGTTTTTGTTTAGTTACATGGATCATTTTCGTGTATATTTTCCAAAACTGTGTCTTTCTTTTACTTTACATGTACTTTCGCGGCGTGGGCAATCAATATTTTTCACATTTTCATGTCTTTATTGTGCTAATCATTTTTGACTCTTTACCATTTCAAATTATCCCAAGTCTGCCATCCATTCACATCAACTCATTATTTAGTGGATATGTTATATTTCCAGATTCAAGTATAAGGGAATGATGTAGTAGGAGTGCTTTACGGCGAATACATAGAAGTTATACCTATTTCTTTTAGTCCACAAAGTCAAATCTACCAGTATCTTTGTTTTATTAGCCTTTACTGAAAATCTATCTATCTATCTATCTATCTATCTATCTATCTATCTATCTATCTATCTATCTATCTACAAAGAGGTTATTTAATATCATCGTTCCTCCAAAACTTCCTGAATCTTATAAAATCAAGAAAAATAAGAATTCTATGAGCAATCTGCAACAAGGTAAGATGATATCATCTCAGCACACACACACACACACACACACACACACACACACACACACACACACACACACACACACAGAGAGAGAGAGAGAGAGAGAGAGAGAGAGACTGAGGCAATGTTTGTTTTATTATTCAATCGTTACTTGAATGGATAGCAATATTTTAGTAGCCGTTTAGTTTATTTTAAACAGTATATTTAGTAACAGATTAATACTGATTGTGTCACTACTAAAAAACGGAAGCCTGCATCAAAAATGCTTTGATGAAGTAGAGTCAAACATACCAGTATCTTTCATTTAATTGGCCTTTATTGAAAATCTATCCATCTTTCTGTCTATCTATCTGGGTCTTGAGGGTTGCTGCTTGGAGAATTTATATCTGACAAGCGTACACTGTACCATGTTACAGAAGCAGAAGGATCTAGTCATGGCTGACAAATAATTTCTGCAACTACACCAACCCTTACATCTAGCCACATAGATCCTCAAACTGAACCCCTTGATTATTATTTCTGGGGTATAGTTTGGTGAGAGGTCAAAAAATTTTTACACCAAAGGTGAACTTAAATCAAGGATTATGACAATATTCACAAACTAAAACAAGGAGACTCTCCAGAAGATTAGCAGGAGATTCTGAATTTTCCTTAAGTCTGTGCTTGAAGCCAATAGCGATTTTATTGAATAAATTTACTATTTATTATTTCAATATATTTTTGTGTAATTTTGGTAAATATATGTTAAAATGATGTCAGTGTTATTTTCAATTTTCAGCAATATAGACAACATTTTGTCAATGACATCTTTATGGGTCGACTTATAGTTGTGTAAGGTTTCTCGATGTTTAACTTTACCCCAAGTTCCTTCTCCACAAATAATTACTGACACACTTAAAGAATTGGATCAGTTAGAATTTGGATAAAGTTGATCCGTAATATCAATCAATGCTAAAGGTTTCTTTTTTATAATCGTTTCACCCCAAGCAATGCAACTTTGCCACCGATGCGTAAAGGGTTAGAATGAGAGAAGACGAGTGACAGAAAGGAAAACAGTGTGGGTGGTATTGTGGAAAGAGTAAGATAGGAGTGGGAGCGAGAAGGAAATTGACATTGCATTTAAGTTTTTTGGAGATTGTAGCTATCAGCAAGCATAGGAAAGGGATTTAAACAAGCAGGAAAAGCGAGCAAAGATACTGATGAAGTAATATTTTTCGTTACAATTGTCTATGTTTGTCGGTAAAATGGTCGGAACCAGTTACCGATTTATTTTCACGGGTAAACTGATGAGGGCGTGGTACCAGGAAAACCTGTTCGTCAGAGTAGAAGACGTGAAATACTTATAGAAAAGACAAAGAGAAACCACATTCTGTCGATGAGAAGGTAGCCGAAAACGAAAAACCAACTCGAAACTATTTGCATTGCAGATCCTTCTCTTCATCTTGTCGAGAACCCCGAGATGAACCGTAGGATCGCCTGAAAATATATATATATATATATATATATATATATATATATATATATATTGATGCATGTTTCATTAAATAATATAGACAAGATCTGTCTGTTTATTTTGTGTAAATGATAAGCTTAATAGCATTATCATTAAATGAAGAAAGAAAATTACAATATTTATACATAACTTTTGTAATAATCAATCTAAGCTTTGGGCTTACATAAACCATTTTCAAAGATGTCAATTAGTATTATATAGTGTAAATACAGACAAACGATAATGAAAAACAGTTTTCGTTTACATATAATTTGACATCTTAGAAAAAGGCTTATGTAAGTCGAAAGCTTAGATTGGATTATTAAAATATTATGTATCAATTTTGTAATTTTTTGTTCATTTTAATTCATCTCAAGCTTATCAGAGAATATGAAAGAAATTATATAAAATAGACAAAACTTGTCTATATTATTTAATGAAACATGCATCAACGACAGGATTCTGCTTAAATGCACAATATATATATATATATATATATATATATATATATATATATATAATCATCTGCAGACAATCTTATTTGTTGTATCAGAGTTCATCAGTACGGATAGACATCCGATTACTTCTTGCCAGGATTGAAACTCGACATAATTAGCATCCGTCGACGATTCTACCTTCAAGCTATGCGGACATTCAGAAAGTCTGAGTCTAAAAATAGATTGGTAATTAATAGGGTTAACATGTACTCCGATAGTCTGTGTGATTGATGTAATCATTACTTTGTAGAAAAAATCAGGATATTAAAATATCATAATCAAAATGTACTTTGAATGAACTGGTTATCAATTGTGGACATAAAAGTAGGTATAAATTTTCTTTAATAAAGGATTAACTAAATCCCTTCTAATTTAATCGTTATTTTAATTTTTAACCCAATGATATATATATATATATATATATATATATATATATAAGTAGCAAATTTGCTACTTTTAGAACCACTTCAATTTCTTTAATATATTAGACTGAGATTAGATTAGTACAAGGCCAGAACTATGGAGGGCTTGAAAGTTTTTGACAAGAATATTAACATATTAGATGAAAAATATTCCGTCTAAATGCCCTTTTTTATTTAACCATATAACCAAGCAAGGCATTTTACTGCTACTGTTTGCAGGGGTTTACATAGGAGGAAAATTATGAGAATGAGTGACCGGTTATAGGGGGTGTCAGAAAGTGGGAAATAGAAGGATGAGAATACTGTTGAGAGTGGTGTGGACGCAGAAAGAAGCATGCGAGTGAGGATGCAGGTTAGTGAGATAGGAGATGATTATTGACTTTACATTTGGATTCTTAGCGATTGTAGCTGTCGGGGAAGCAAGTAAACAGAAGCGAATTTCACAGGCGGGAAGTGCGAGAAAAGAAGCTGCTTGAGACAAACGTTTCATGAATTGATAGCAGGACAGGGTAAGAGTGATGACAAAAAGATACATATTGTTCAGAAATCAAATTGATGGGAATTTGGATAGATCTACGATTTCCCATTTTTATGAAGGGATACGGTACATAAAATTAAGTGACTCTTAAATACCCTTAGAACTGAGTATCGCCTGAGAGAGATAAATCGATAAATATTACTGGTGGTTGTAGTAATAGATTAACACTATTATCGTTACTATCTGCTGATATGATTTTAACTTTATCTTAGTATGGAGGAAGAGGAATATTTTGTAAGAAACAATGAAATCCTGCTTGATTTCTATGAGATATTTATTCACTTCTATGGAAGTAAATTTTTCACAATCTCCCCAGGGACGAGTAAAAACTAGATGCAGCATAAAATGTGATTCTATAGAAGGATACTACATATTCCATGGATGGAACTAGTAAGCTACAAAAGGTCGCAAGAAACGTGTAAACAGCAAAAAACACAATATGTTTTACACTCTTCCGACTGTTGCATTCATTTTTATTGAGACGTTTTTTGTATGCTTCGGAATTCCTAGGCTGTAAGGAATTTTGATCCCAACTCTTTATTTCGACGACTGGTGTATAACAATAAACATAACAATAAAGATGCAGACAACGGTCCGAACAGTGTAAATAATATAAATGCTCTCTCATCATAAAAGTAAACACAAATACAGAAAGAGCACTGATGCACAGACTCAACTGGAAAATCAACTGATAGTACTTGGTTTCATAATTACGAAAGAGGTTTTAGAAACATTACGCGCCATGAGGGTAAGAAAGATAATGGAAGGCAGCACTAAACTTAACCGCTGAAATTGCGTGAACTAATAACTTTAGGAAAGCTAGAAAATATAGATCACACAAGATAGGAAGTTATGGAGAACTGCGATCGCTTATGTCCTGAATGGACGTGGCACAAAGAAGAAGAAAAAAGAAACAGACCACTTCCATGGCAGCCAAAGATCATGGTCGTACTACTCATTAGTCATGCTGTGATGTGTTGTGGCGCAGTGGCTATCGACTGAGAACGAGAAATCAGAGTGTCGTGTTCGAATACCAGTTGTATTTGTTGCAATAACTTACCGCAAATATCATTGGGAAGTCGGACATGATTCATTAACTCAACAGGATTTATTCTGGTGAGTTATCTCTTGTTTCTTGGTTCGTTCAAAGATGCCACGTTACTTCATAAGAAGTTTCGTAAATGATATCTATATATATATATAAAAGGCAATTTGTGAGTGTGTGTGACAGTTCCCTATGAACACCTACATTTTTTAAGCTACGCCGTTCAAACTTTCTAGGGACACATATCTATAGGGATGTTAGGTCGACACATACTTTTTGAGATTAAGATCAGCAATTTTCCCTTTCGCAGTTTTTGGCCAATGGACACGATTGTTTACATTTGCTCCATAAAACATCTAAGATCTAAGATGGTTGCTGAATTACGTAACAGATATTAAATCACACTAGTCAAACGCGAATAAAATATATTTTATTAAAAAAAAAATGAAACATTTTATTTCATTTGTATTCCGACGTTTTAAAAATTGATTTTGTCAAAAAAAAAAAAATGTGAATATTTTTCCCCGTAATTTTGAAACAAAAGTAAAATATGTAAAATAAAAAGCGGCATCTTCTCCTGCTAGTAAGATGTTCTGAGTTGCACAGGCAACGCTGGGCTATGATGCTAAAATATAAAAAGGCAATCTGCATGTCTGTGTGTGACTGTACCCTATGCACGCCTACAATTTTTAAGCTACGCCATTCTAAATTTCTAGGGACACATATCTGCAGGGAAGCCAGGTCGACATATACTTTTTGAGTTTAAGTTCAGGAATTTTCCCTATCGCACTTTTTGGCCAATGGATGCCATTGTTTACATTTGCTCCGTAAAACATCTAAGATCTAAGGTTGTGTCTAAATTACATCACAGAAGTCAAATCGCATTTGTCAAACGCGACTAAAATATTTCTTATTTAAAAAAAGAGGCTTTATATTTAATTTTTATTCCGACGTTTTAACAATTTTTTCATTTGGTCAACAAAAAAATATTCTTTGAAATTTTCTGAGCTGAGATCGTAATAGTTTTTATATTTCTACATTTTTAAATATTCTTGAAAAATTTTTGAATTCAGAGCGTAACAGTTCTATATTTCTAATTTCAATAAAACAAAATAAATAATTTTTATTTTTATGTTAAATTCATTTTATCAACAAAAAATGTAAATATTTTCCTCTGTAATTTTGAAACAAAAACAAATGCAATGTTGACACACAAAAGATCAAATCATGTTTACACAAAACAAAAGAAAATAGATTTTTTTAATGGAATGCTTGAACAATTTTTAAACAACAATTTCTTTTTATCATTAATTCTTTTATATAACCGATTCCTGCTACTAAAATGTTCTGAGTTGCACGGGCAACGCCGGGTTAGGATACTAGTATGAATTATTTCCATTCTACTCTTAATTGAAATATCTTTGAAAAGAAACATAATATTTGGCTGTTGTTTTCTGCTTATTGTGATTTTTCTTCTATTTAAAATGCACTAAACATTCTTTATGAGAATTCTTTCCCTGACAAGAAATTGATAATTAATTTTCCTCAGAAGGCGTTCATTCTTTCATTCGAAACTTCGGAAATTATCATATAAATTAAATCTTTTATCTTTTCTTTCACACAATGCACGGAATCCCGATTGCAGACCAGTGAGAAGAAAACCAATAGAAAACCATTGTCTAGAAACCTTAAGGAACGGACGATAAGAAATTTCTTGCCTTAAGAATCAAATCAATTACGTCAAAATTGATTGGGAGTTTTAATTATTTTTACACAATAAATTGAGTTATTATTTATTTTTCTGCTTCTGTATCTTCCATTCTTCCTTTCTATGTATTTATCAACAATTTTAAAAAGCACATCCATTGAAAATATTTCCATATTTTAATTGCATTTCTCAGTTTTCAATTTTGCACAGATTCAACGTTAAATCAATCATTTTAAGCTTTGTAATCCTCGATTTTGAAATCGACAATTTAATATCGTTTGTGTATTTACAATAAAATCAACCTTGGTTTTATATTTCTGTATGCTTACATTGAATTTATAAATGTCTTTCGCGTACTAAGTCAACATTCAGCGAAGTTAATTCATAAAGAGCAAAAGGGCTGGTTATCAGTTTCTGATCATTTTGCTTTTCACATTGGTGCTAGTGTTCGATTCCAGGTTAGAAAAACAGTAGGATTTTAAATTCTGATTATCGGATTATGCAATCTTACGTAATTATCGTCGATCATTTTCTCTTCTTCAATTTTCCACTTTTACTTTTCTACTAAAAATACCGATGATGATTATCTGTTCTAGAACAACTACTAGATTTGCGACTGAGATTTCCCACCAGTGCCTCCGTTCAATCTTAGACAACAATACAATAATCCTCACTCATACACACAGTAA
This sequence comes from Ascarosepion bandense, assembly GCA_037127315.1. Classification (NCBI taxonomy): domain Eukaryota; kingdom Metazoa; phylum Mollusca; class Cephalopoda; order Sepiida; family Sepiidae; genus Ascarosepion; species Ascarosepion bandense. Next base: position 3,721,449 of record JBBBDQ010001826.1, on the reverse strand, counting down.
AAAGAACCTTCAGATATTGGAGACCATCTACATTAAATCCAAACAACCCACACTTAATAAAATCACGTTTTAATATGGTCATAACACATTACATTGCATCTAAATATATGTTTCTGTTATCATTTCGAGCTCTCACGCGGTGTGACGTCATAGAACTGCATCACAAATTTACGAACTGCGTTTGCTATTTTTGGTAACTGTTATTGTTCCTTATCAATGTTTTATATTAACACAAAATAAAATCGTCGCTGATGGTAGATGTTTTTATGTTAATGGCTTTGTAACCTCTTTGAAGATAGCTCATATGAGCCGAAAGCTTAGAATCAACTTAATAAAAGATTATACAAATGATGAAGAATTTTCGTTTTTTTTGCCCTGAAATTAAAGCCAAAATACGATGTTTAGAAGGGTTCATGATTAAACATAATAGACGTTCTTTTTATTTCTCTTTTTCATTCTTTCTTTCTTTTCTTTCTTTTCCCCCCACTCTGCGGGTCAAATATGGGCTTCCATCCCCTGGCGGAAGTATATAGTTCTTGCCAAAAAGTTAAAAAAAGTAATTTTTTTTTTTTGCATACTCGCCGTTACCATTCGTGGGTGGGTTGATAGCTCCTTAACTCTTGAAGTGTAAGTCCATTTTTTGTCTTCATTTCTCTAAGAAATAATAATTTTAATTTCCTTTATATGCCTGTTATGCTTAATTGTACATTTGTTTTTTGTTTTCTTTAACTTGACAGAAATTTCTGTGGTTTTTGAACTCTTTCTCTCTTTTCTTGCTCTCTTCTTTCTTTCTTTCTTTCTTTCTTTCTTTCTTTCTTTCTTTCTTTCTTTCTTCCCTGAACCTGCACATCAGTGGCGTTACCGCCTTGCTTAGGGTGAAACGATTAAAAAACAAAAACAAAAAAAAAGCACATCATAGAATATATTAAATATTGCCAATTTATCTTATTGTTATTATCATTATTATACGAGAGAGACAGTTGTGTTAAGCATCGATTCAGTTAGACGGAGAAAAATGGTCGTTAAGGTTTCTGTGGCGAATAGTTAGATTAGTATTTCCTGAGTACTGGGTAATCGCACTATGAAATATTGTTAATGGAAGCATGTTGGTACTTCAAAATTCTTTTGGCTGTCTGCTGTCTACTTACGTTTTGGAAGTATATGTAGTTTGCGATACTGGGCCAAACAACGCATTCTGTAACGGTGTCCTAGTTTCTACTAAAAATACCGATGATGATTATCTGTTCTAGAACAACTACTAGATTTGCGACTGAGATTTCCCACCAGTGCCTCCGTTCAATCTTAGACAACAATACAATAATCCTCACTCATACACACAGTAAAAAGAACCTTCAGATATTGGAGACCATCTACATTAAATCCAAACAACCCACGCTTAATAAAATCACGTTTTAATATGGTCATAACACATTACATTGCATCTAAATATATGTTTCTGTTATCATTTCGAGCTCTCACGCGGTGTGACGTCATAGAACTGCATCACAAATTTACGAACTGCGTTTGCTATTTTTGGTAACTGTTATTGTTCCTTATCAATGTTTTATATTAACACAAAATAAAATCGTCGCTGATGGTAGATGTTTTTATGTTAATGGCTTTGTAACCTCTTTGAAGATAGCTCATGTGAGCCGAAAGCTTAGAATCAACTTAATAAAAAATTATACAAATGTTGAAGAATTTTTGTCTTTTTTTGCCCTGAAATTAAAGCCAAAATACGATGTTTAGAAGGGTTCATGATTAAACATAATAGACGTTCTCTGTCTCTTATATTTAACACTATATGTTTAGAAACTTATCTGCTGCCTCGAAACACTATATATATATATATATATATATATATATATATATATAGCACACAGCAAATTCTGCTGGTAATAAAACGGGGCTCCACATGTATTAGAAAAACTAAAATTACATTAAAAATAAATAAAAATATCGTTCAATGCGATGTGGAACATGCATACGGTAATCATCTGGGGCGGATTTAAATGTTTTCAATCAAGGGAAGCTCTAATTGGTACCAACGTGTAAGGGACAAAATGTCACTCGATATCTTTCTGGTTGTTTTTAATATACCTCTGTTTTGGTTTGGTTTCTCATTCCGAGTTTCTTTAATATATACAGATTGTACGCTTCTGTTTTTGTTCGATCTTTTTTGCACTTTTCTTTTGCCTCGTAGTTAGTTGGTCTATTCTGATTATCGCTTCTTCTCAATCGGTAAAGTTAAGCAAATTTAACTTTTCAATTATGCAAATTGTTCCTACAGGGGGAAACTGTTTTTAGCTGTTCCTCAAAACGATCTTCTACAATTCAATTTCTAGGGGCAATATATTCAAATAGCCCTTAAATAGGAACCGATGATTATTCTGGATTTTTTAAGGCTGTAATGTCGTTCTTGGTAGATTTTTGGTAGTGGTCTAATTGCAAATTAACGAAAGGTTAATGGTGTCAATGTGTAAGAAAAAAATCCATGCCGTACCATCTGATAATGATATTCATTAATCTTCTTCTTAATTCCAACGCACTTAGGAAATGTTTAAACTATGTTTTTCAACTCAATGATAAAAATGTCTTCTAATGAATTTGATCATATAGTGGATATATTTGTAGGGTTCTTCAAGTGGGATTGCGACATGAAGTCGTTTGTCAGAAATTGGCTGAACGCATTGTTTTGCCTTCCATGTAAACGCAGCAGTTATTTCTTCCAATTAAAACTTTTTCTCTATTTCTTTTTATTTCTCTTTTTCTTTCTTTCTTTCTTTCTTTTCTTTCTTTTCCCCCGACTCTACGGGTCAAATATGGGCTTCCATCCCCTGGCGGAAGTATATAGTTCTTGCCAAAAAGTTAAAAAAAGTAATTTTTTTTTTTTTGCATACTCGCCGTTACCATTCGTGGGTGGGTTGATAGCTCCTTAACTCTTGAAGTGTAAGTCCATTTTTTGTTTTCATTTCTCTAAGAAATAATAATTTTAATTTCCTTTATATGCCTGTTATGCTTAATTGTACATTTGTTTTTTGTTTTCTTTAACTTGACAGAAATTTCTGTGGTTTTTGAACTCTTTCTCTCTTTTCTTGCTCTCTTCTTTCTTTCTTTCTTTCTTTCTTTCTTCCCTGAACCTGCACATCAGTGGCGTTACCGCCTTGCTTAGGGTGAAACGATTAAAAAACAAAAACAAAAAAAGCACATCATAGAATATATTAAATATTGCCAATTTATCTTATTGTTATTATCATTATTATACGAGAGAGACAGTTGTGTTAAGCATCGATTCAGTTAGACGGAGAAAAATGGTCGTTAAGGTTTCTGTGGCGAATAGTTAGATTAGTATTTCCTGAGTACTGGGTAATCGCACTATGAAATATTGTTAATGGAAGCATGTTGGTACTTCAAAATTCTTTTGGCTGTCTGCTGTCTACTTACGTTTTGGAAGTATATGTAGTTTGCGATACTGGGCCAAACAACGCATTCTGTAACAGTGTCCTAATTGCCTGAATGACATTTCGATTTTTTAAAATTAATATCCATTGATATCTTTATATATATATATATATATATATATATATATATATATATAGATGCCATTCTGTGTGTTTGTGAGCTTGCATTTAAAGGAACCCTATTCCTTCAAAATCCTTGGTCCGATTTCAATCAAAATTGAGTCACTTTTCGATCTTGACTTGAACTTTGGACGTACGCAAAACCTTTTCGAATCGATTTATAGGGTACGACATAAATCACCGAAAACCTTAGAATTTAAGAACTCTTTTTTCTAAGAGGCCTTGTGCAAATGCAACCAAAGATTGGGTATTTTGTAGATCAATGTCCGAATCTTTGACGTACGCATTTTTTTCAAATCAGTGAAAAAGAGTTCATCAAAAAACAATGACAAACATAATTTCGCGTGGTCTTTTGCGCACTTTTACGCATTTTTTCAAGAAACTTCACTCAAATTAAACCATTACTGAATCACTAGTAGATCTAAAGTTCGATACCATAATATGCGAACACATATTTCAGTTGACACAGAGAGTGAGGAAAATATTGCTTTTTGAATTCGTTTACTTATCCGAATCGCTTAATTGTATTCCAGCAAAGATCGGGTCTTTTTGTAATTTCTACCTTATCATATACATAATAATTTCACGTTTTCTACCAGGGGCCAACCATTTCGACGTTGCAGGGACAATGAATTCACTTCTTTTGCGTCACAACGTCATCACATTATATGACAGGTTTATTTTTTCTTGAAGACATCTAATTCGGTAAAGGAACCATCTAATTCGGTAAAGGAACCATGTTTAATTTGCCTTTAAAAAAATTAGAGTTATTAAATACATGAGAAGCAACAAACTATTAAACCAGAAACATGAAACCACAGTAAACTGCAAACACATTGAAGAACTAACCTTACAATCATGCTAAAACTGCCAAAGTTAGGATCACTAGAAACGATAAGCATTTAGAATATTAACAACACTCTTACCTAAAAATTTATTTTATTTCATACCACAAACTGTGATCTAATTTAAAGTTTTATGTAGAAAAGCGGTTTCCTAAATCTTAAATTAATGTTAAATATAAAAAAATAGATTAATTATAAAATTAATTTTAAATATTCGTAGTCGTATAATTCACTAATAAATATATGTTTACCAAATAGCAATTTCTATTCCCACTTTATCTCACCCACTACTACTCCACCCCACCCTATATACATTTCCTTATTTTCTCCTTTTATTAAACCCTAAGAAATGATCCTAAAATCTGTAAAAGACCATATATTATCTTCTAATGTTGATTCTATTTAGAAAATTTTCAACACGTACATTAATCCCCTCTGTCATCTACCTCTTCCTTCTCTTTGTTCAAATTCTACCTGACAACATACAACCCTTATTTCCCCATCTCCCACCCCACCTACATCTCACACACAATTCTAAAATTAAAATAAAACAAATTTCCATTTCTTTTCACACTTACTGATGAGACATTGTCCTTTCAATGCCGAAACAACATGTACACATTGTAGTAGATGATAATTTCTACATGTTCTAAACTATATATATATATTTATATATATATATATATATATATATATATAAAGAGAGAGAGAGAGAGAGAGAGAGAGATAGAAAGATGTTGTTGACAGTATTAGCCGTTTCCGTATAAAGAATTATTCAGCAATTCATTGACTGAATAGCCTATGTAACAGACAGAAAAATGTTATAAACAAACCGATGAAAATATCTTTCAGAAATAGGTTTCTCCAGTGATTGCTATCGCTTTTTCCGCCACACCTTTTTATTTCGAGTTGTGTGGAAAGACATTTTGATTGTTATTATTTTCTCTTCGTGTTACATCCTTTTAACATTCCACTCCAAGCAAAGCTATAAAACGACTCAGACACAAGATGCTACGGAGAGTGAAAGAATCTTGATAAAAATAAGCATTATTAAAACTAGGAAGGGTTAAATGAACAGCAATAAAAACAGAAGTTGAAGACTGATAATGACTTAAACTTTGCGAAGATCAAAATTGATTTGAGACAAAAAGACACCAGAAGCTTCCGTAAGTTCCATAAAGCGCCAATTTTAATTGCTACCCTTGATAAAAATCGACAATTGTTGTGTGAGATTTAATTGCTACAGTTCTTAATTTGTGGTTCTATAGCATTAGTGTACGAGTTTCAAAGAAAATCTTTTTTTTAATCATATCACCCCGAGCAAGCCGGTAACGCCACTGATGTGCAGGGGGCTACGTAAGAGGGAAAAGATTGGAAGAGAGCAAGCCGGAAACCACATCCTAAACAGGAAACAAGGGGTGAGCCTCTTCACCCGTTCAATAGACGTGGGTGGAGTGTGAACCAGGCGATAGTTTAGTCTATCTACTCTAATTGAAAAAACAAAAATAATAGTAAAAGATTGGAAAAGACTAAAAGATTGTAAAAGAGAAAGCCGTAAACTACATTAACACACCAACCTACATTAAAGCATGGAAAGACTTGTAGTACTAAACTCTAATTTGGGTTTGAACCGGACAAAATAGAGCTACAAAGCAGCAGGATCAGACACAGTTTTAACACTTTGAGATAGGAGCCACAAAGAACCATGTTGATTATGTAACTATCATCAAAACTATATCAGAATAAAGTTATGGAAACTAAAGTCAACCAAAGCAGCACCTAAACTGCAATACAACAGATTCCTAATTCGCAAGATGTCTGCAAATATCTGAGAAGTGCTCTAACTAAAGATGGAAAATGCAACACATAGATCTAAAGGCGAATTGGCATGACGAAAGAAGTGTTCCAGAAGCTGAGTAAAGTATTAAGACACAGGAAACTTTCACTAGAAACAAAGAAGAGAGTACTGGATTGCTATGTGATGACAGTTCTTCAATATAGCAGCAAATGTTGGACAATATCAACAAAGATGAAGGGAAAACTTGAAGCAGCTTAAATGTGGTTCTACAGTAGGATGCTGCGGATATCCAGAACCAAGCATGTGAGCAATGACGAGGTTTCGAAAATGATGGAAACCAAAAGGAAATTTATACTGAGCATCAAAAAGAGACAACTAAAGTTCCTGGGACATGCAATGAGGAAGGAGGGTTTGGAGAACCTGATACTAACAGGCCAGATAGAGGGTAAAAGAGACAAAGGAAAGCAGTAGATAACATATTGGAAGGGCCTGAGCAGGTGGATGACAGAATGGGGGCAGAGAGACGTTACAGGAGAAAGCATGCTAAGAGCCACCAGGGATAGGGAGACGTGGAAGGCCATGATCGCCTACGTCCTGAAGAGACAAGGTACATAAAAGAAGAAGATATTAAGTGAGAATACAAATCTGAAGTTGAATGTGTTGAAAGAAACACTAGGGATATTGTCGAGTGAGATCATTCCAAGGAAAACAAGATAAGAAAAGAAAGAATGAATAACAGATAAAATTATAGAGTATTTGTACAATTCATCTGAGAAAGCTGTTAACATTGATTCCAGAGAACAGTTAATGGGCTTGGGAAATCTGTTTTACTGAAATATTAGTTCCATAAAAAGTATTCATAATTTCAATCGACAATATCACTGGCTCTTTGGTCAATGAATACCAAATATTTCCTAACGAGTAAGCAGAAAATAATACGATTGACAGTGCCATTACCTACGTTTATATCACGTTGACACGGAAGTGAAATTATTAGAATCGGTTAGATTTACATTACTTTAGTCATCATTCCATTTTAGTGTCATCCTAACTAAAGAACCTAATCCAGTTGTAAAGAATAATATTTTCACATCACGGATGATGATGGCCTCTTCACAAGCAGTACATTTTCTGTAGCTGGATATGCGGGGATAAACAAAGAATAAGTTCGTAAAACACCAATATGCAAATTTCAGTTTTTTTTTATTTATCTGAGTATTATTTTGTTTTAAAATTTAAAGAAATGAATTACAAAGTTTCTTTGTGAACAGGTTCATACATGATATTTTTTGTATAATTTACTATACAACCGAATGAATTTCGTTAAGAAAAGATAGACAGAAAATGCGTCTATATGTGAACAGATATCTATGAGAAAAGTTTAAATTGTTTTAGAGTTGTGCATGAATTACAGTAGTTGAACACACGAAAGAAAACAAGAAGATAGTTGCGAGTGTTGACGCATCTAAACAAACTATCTCTAAGCATCTGTTTTGTAATATTGTATACTCAAATAAATACTTACCTAGCGTACTTTTGTGCCAGTTAGAGGCCCAAATCACCTCCCATTTGTGTCTGTCCTCGAAGACAGAGTGTGGCACAGTTGTAGCTCCGTCCGCTCGGCATCTGAGAAAAATTACACGGAATAGATTTTTGGTCCCGGAAAACAGTGTCCCGCGGCCGCGCCACCCCATTGCAGCAAAGAGGTGGACAAGGTGCTCGTCACCGGGACAAACTCAACCAGCGGTTGAGGGGACTGGGGAAATTTTTGTTTCTCTGACGGTCCGTACGCAGTCGGGTCCCCACCTTAAAAAAGACCGTCAGTCACATCAGTGGGGGAATAGGGTATTTATTATACTCGAATAAATATGCAACAGGTGAGTGCAATTAAGTGCAAGATTTTCAGATTCGTTTGTGTAACAAATAATCCAACAAACACCCTGTTCAAGCTTCACTGAAAGACTACTTATCAAACAAATCTGATCATTTTTAAATTAATTTATTAGGCTCTGGATGAATCTTAATTTTAGATTTATTAATCTCAAGCTTATTGGCTAATATATATTTTCACAGTTTTGAAATATTCCCGAGAAAATAACTATTGTTGATCATATTCTGAAGTCAGGTTTTCAAGATTTTATTTTTTAAGAGATATTTACCCTCTAGCAGTTCAAAGAATATTGCGCGTCTTCAACGACGTCGCTGGTTGGTTAAAATATGTGACTCTGAAATTTCGAATATTTGTCGCCGATTTGTACCAAAAATGGGTTAATATCTGTGAGCCAGTCAATGGAAAAAATAGTTTTTAATGAGATAAATCTATTAGCATTTTACTACAATTCAGAAACGGAGCTTCACACTCTTATACATAACAAATGGGAGTGACTTTAGAATAGAAAATTGTGTCTCTAGCACAATAAACGACTTTTGTTTATATCCCGTTCACGTGGGCATTCGCACAGATAACTATTCTACCACAGTTATTATTATCTAAGCTGAGAAAACTGTCATTATAAAAAAGCTGATTTTATTTGTTAAAGCATCAAATCTCAGTCACAAAAGGCTGTGTCTCTTCGACTCCGTGGCTTGTATATGGTGCCTGAAATCTTTTCAGTAGTATATATTCTGAGGTTACTTCATCCTAACGAGCGTCATCTACTTCAAAATTTACTTTATACGTTCGAATCGGCGAGTGGATAGATATCTAATATATCGAAAATATCTTCCTGATTAATTCATTTCATATTTGTATCAGGACCAGTTGCAACTGTAATTCAAAGTGTTTAGCTTGGTTTCTTTCATTTTCATACTTATTCCACATTCATTTCTATTGCTTATGGGTTTTAAATAATGATATGAAAAAGAAGTTTGAGAAAATATTAAATTTTTTTTCATAAATCTTTTTTTATTCTGAACAAGTGTCGATGTGAAATGTTTAAAAAATACAATCGTTTGTCAGGTAAATCACTCTACAGCTGATAACAGCAGAGAGCTTGACAAGGTTCACAAAATAATATAAGGCGCCATTTTTTATTCAGGGCATCAGCTCGTTAGCTGATTGTTTAGGGACGAAGACAACACTCGTTGAGATACATGTTTTCTTTGTCATTAATTTTTATTTAGTTATCAAGAATCTTTTGTTGTCACTGTCAGCATACAATGAGGTAATCTCATACTGGAATCTATGGCAGAATGAGGGGCTTGTTGCCAGTGTTCTCTCTAAGAACTAAATCCATTTAATTCGGAGTTAAACAGATTTTGGCATATCAAAGCCTTTCCTTTTTATATTCTCGTCATTTCCTTTGTCTTTCTAACAGTTTCTATTCTACCTTGCTTTTGTATGGAGGGGGAACATTTCTGATAAGAATTGAGAACATGAGGAGACAGGCGGAAGACAAAGCTATCTGCGTCACTGATATGCGATTCTAAGACATTAAAGCTAATTTAAAAGCGAACAGGCTAGAAGATCCGGACGTTTCGTTTTAGATATTTTTGTTTCTTTATTACCTCCTTAATTTTGTTTACACCCGTTTTATGCATGCTTTTGCTATTATGTTTTTTAGTGAATATTTGACATTGATTTATAAAAAAAGAAATCTTAAATTTTCCTTGTCTATAATTGATTTCTTGACAATGCGCTCATCTCCAGAATATAATCAGCTTTCGTAATGGTAACATTCTCTCGCTTTCTCTGCTTCTTTTTCCTATGATGCTACCCATATTTCTATCGACTCGAATAGCTTTTAACCTTCTTTATTCCTTTTATTTGTTATTTGAATGTGAAAAAAAAAAACGAAAACAATTTGAACGTGTAAAAGGTAACTTTGGGAATCTAAAAAGAAATATTGATGTTATAGTCAAACGTGGTTAGGAAAAAAGAAAAAATGCTGAAATGCAACGTAATATCAGTTCTCCTGTATGATTTCAAATTATGGAAGATTTCGTCTTCGGTATGAAATGGAAACATGAGAAAATAGAAATGTCATTTTATGGAATGATTCGGAGAATATCATTGAAGGAACATTTGAACAAGAAAATGGACACTTATAAAAATACAGAATGTTTCCCTATAGTCAGTTAAGTGCTATACAAGATAAACGCATGGGCAATCATGTCTCGTAAGTGACACAAGTGACAGAGCAAACTATTTTCTTGCAGAGCAAAGTATTTTCTATTTTCTTGTCATAACTTTCTGCGGTAGACTGGTTGCAAAACAAAGCTGTAGAACTTAATCCGTCTTGTCATTTAACCCATAGCTGGAGGGAAGAGAGGGATTAATAATTTTTTAAAGTGAATTTCCGCATAAGTAAATGCACCGAATGCAACTGGAATTCGAACTGGGCTCTTCGATTTCTAGTCCCGAGCCGATATCTACTGCACCACGTTGCACATAAGTCTTCCGCACAAACGTCTAAATATACCGTAAAGATAATTAACGTTTATCTGAAAAGTGAACAATAGCTGACCTTGGAAGTTTCTTTGGGACGATTGGATTGAAAAGTGTTTCTATTGTTTAAAAAATTTGGAAAATTTCGAGAATATTTCCACATTACGTCATATTTTTTATGGATTTCACCCCATGCAAGGCAGTAAAGCCTCTACGACACAAGGGGCTACATAATGTAGAAGAATTAAGAAAGGAAACATTAATAAAGATCGGCAAGACAAAAATTGATCAAGAGGACCGTAGTTAACGAGTGACATTTTATTTCAAATTTTGCAATTTAAAATTAGCTAGAAAGCATCAGGCTAAAAGAGAGTCTCACAAAACTTGGGTGTAAGAAAAGAAACTGTTAGCATAGAACTTACGGTTACATCTAACCAGCTAAACTGTAAACAGACAAGGTTTCGATATCAGTCTAGTATTTTGCTTAAATTAATTAGGTGTAGATACTATAACGAAAGGCTTATCAGTGTAGTTACCATGAAAATATTTGTTCTTTAAATTAAGTGTAGGTAATAAAACGAAATAATTATCAGTGTAGTTGCCACGAAAACATTGTTCTTTAAAGTAATTAAGTGTAGGTACTCTAACGAAGAGCTTATCTATACAGTTATCATGAAAGTGTTTATTCCTAATTAAGTGTAGATACTCTAACAATGGGCTTATCAGTGTAGTTACCATGAAAATATTTATTCATTAAATTAATTAAGTGTAGATACTCTAACGAAGGACTTATCAGTGTAGTTACTTTGAAATTATATATTTTTAAAAGTAATTAAATGTAGATATTCTAACGAAGGGCCTATCAGTGTAGTTAGCATGAAAGTATTTATTCCTGAAATTAATTGTTTAGATACTCTAACGAAGGGCTTATCAGTATAGTTACCATTAAAATATTTATTCTTTAAATTAATTAATGTAGATACTATAACGGAAGTTTTATCAGTTTAATTACCATGAACATATTTATTCCTTAAATTAATTAAATGTAGATGCTATTATGATGTGTTTATCCATGCTGTTACTATGAAAGTATTTATTCATTAAATTAATTAAGTGTAAATACAGTAACGAGGGGTTTCTCAGTATAGTCAGCATGAAAGTATTTATTCTTTAAATTAATTAAGTGTAGATAAGATAACGAAAGTTTTATTAGTTTAGTTACCATGAAAATATTTATTCCTTAAATTAATTAAGTGTAGATACTACAACGAAGGACTTATCCATGCAGTTACCATGAAAGCATTTATTCCTTAAACTAATTAAATATAGATACTACAACGAAGGACTTGTCCATACAGTTACCATGAAAGTATTTATTCCTTAAATTAATTAAGTGTAGATATTATAACTTATCCGTGCCATAAAAAAAATTATAAAAACTGGAAAGAAAGCGTGAAGCCGTGCCGCTAATTCGAGAACAATAATATTGCTGATTTTTTATTGAATTTCAAGTAGATCTAGATAGATAACACAGGTCACCGGGCCAAATGTGGTGGCAACATTCTAAGCCTGAACGAACGGTGGATGTATAGGATAGATTTTGGCGAGAAAACTGTGTCGCATGAAACAGCAAAGAATGAGGATCAAATCTATAGAAATCATCATAACAAGTTTTCGTATTCTCAGCAAAATTCTATTCACGGTTACATAGAAATATAATTTCAATTATATAAGGATAAGTTTGAAGAGATAAGCGCCAGATCATAAATGCTATAATAATCAACCATTGTTACTTCCTTTTACTGATTAAATTGTTTCTTCTCGCTCACTCTCAATTTATTTGTTGCTATTGACGTTGCTCGTTGGGATTTATCGACACTGATTCGACTCTACCCGGCAAAACGAATGACGCTCTTCCATCTTTCTTTCTTTCTCTATATTTTTTTCTAGTAGGATAACAATTACATCAACATGATTTATTCCCGAATCGACACGCGCCGAATTTAGCAATAAATTATGCTTCATTAATCCACCTTGCGTCATCGTTATTTCTATTGCGATCGACATAACATCGTGAGCTAATCAGCGAAAACGAGGGTTGACACGCCAAACAGCCTGACCCAAATGCTATGTTCTACACGTGATTACTATCCACAAACTATGCCAATTCTTTTTTAACGATTCCATTAGTCTTTGTTATTTACTTACTCCAGTGTTCCCTGTAAACACATACCAATTCATCATTTCTGCATTGCACTTCACATGTCAATTTTGTTTGCCAATTGCATAGGCCTAAGCATTTCTTGGGCAATGTATGAATGCCATGTTTCTTATGTAAACGTGAGAAAGATCTTTCGCAGCTCAGGAAATAAATTATAATGTGATTTTTCTTTGGCTTCGTGTAATCAGGACGCAGCCCCATGAATTTGTTTTTTGTATTTTGTTGTTTATACCCTAAAATTTGCTTTTTATAATTAAAAAATTGTTTTATAATAAAATCAATTTCGACACGTATTGCTGTATGTGACATTTCATATACCGCAATGTGAGTCGAAATCTATTTTTTTACGAAAATCGATGTTTCGTTTTATAATCGTTTTACCGTAAGAAATGCAGTGGTGGATATGGCGTTAGATAAAAGAAGAGTAAAAAACGAACAATAAGGTTCAAGGGGTGTTGGAGTAAGGATAAGGGAAATATGCAAAGCAAGGAGAAAAAAGATGACAATTGACGTTGCACTTAGAACTTGTAGCTAACAGGGAAGCAAGTATACGGAAGAGAGTTCCACGGTCGGAAAGTGCAAAAAAAAAGATACTGCAAGAGTAGAATTTGAGGTTAAATTTGACCATTTCGACTGTAAAAGGGTGGAAAAGGTTGCCTGTCTAATAGCTCGAGTAAATTCTGATAGAAGGTGCACCAGGGTGATAAGCTCGTCAGAGTAGAAGCCGTAAAAATATTTTTAGAAAAGACATAGGAAAGCCACATGCCGTCGGTTGGAAAGTGACTTAAGTCAACCTGCTAAATTGGAATCGATCATATTTCAGGTCGTTCTTTGGATTTTGTCAAGAATACCGAGACGAATTGCAAGAGAACCCGACCAGATATAGAAACAGTATTCAATGCACCGACGAATGGTAGATTTGTATACAGTACTGTGCTTAAGTATTAAGACAAGAACTATGTTATCTTCTATATGGCATATTGACAGAAAATAAACAGTTTAATTAAACTAATTTTATTTGATTTAGTAAACATATTTTTTTAATTATTTCACCCCGAGCAAGGCAGAAATCCCACTGATGAGCGGGGGGCTACATCACTGTAAAAAGATCATTTCACCCCTAGCAAGGCGGAAATGCCACTGATGAGCGGGGGACTACATAACTGTAAAATATTAATTAGAAAAGAGTGAGGAGTACAAACTAGTTAGAAAGGAGCAATAGAAAGCTGAGAATGCAGGTGCGATGACAGATACATAGGTGGAGAGAAAGGGAAGGATATACGGGGTTGGGGAGATAGCTAGAGTCCAGTGGATAATAGATGAATATTGACAATGCATTTAAATTTCTGGAGGTTGTAGCCGTCAGGAAAGCAAGGATATGGGAGCGAGTTCCACAGTCTGGAAGTGCGAGAGAAGCTGCAGGAGTAGAATTGTCGTCTGCATTTGGCTAACCTGACTGTGAATGGGTGGGACTCAGTTGCCAGTCTGGTTTTACTAGTAAACACCTGTTGAGGAGGCACCAGTGACTTTACTTTGACCGAGCAGAAGCCATGAAAGTATTTATAGAACAGATAAAGGGAGGCCACATTTCGACGGTGGGGAACTCGCTGCAGTCGAGCCGCCAGATCAGTACCTATCACATTACAGACTCTCCTTTGGAGCCTGTTGAGAACACTAAGGAGAACAGCAGGGGCGCCTGATCATAAATGGCACTAGTACTCCATGCACGGACGGATGGTTGACTTGTATATATGCTTTAACAAGAAAGATATTGTTACAAAATAAATTTAGTATAATAGTCTTTTGCTTTGATTACGTCCATCATTCTGTCAGGCAATGTATTTAACGCGATCTCCTGCCAAGCAGCTTGTTTTTGTTCCCAAAGTATTTCTTGTGAAGTAACATTAGATTTATCAATTTTTTTATCTAAAATATCCCATAGATGTTCAATAGAGTAGTTTCAGAATAACTTATTTAATAGAAAATAGGAAAAATTAAATATAACTTCGTTTTAACACAGTTCCTTTGGACCTAGTTTTACAATATTTATGAGCAATTTAGTTGTCTTTTCACCCTGTATTTGAATTTCAGTGAGGGTGTTAGTAAAATCACCCCTGTCCTTATACTTTTACACACTAACGGTATTGTGCAAAAGTGTGATTTTAAACTTTATGTTGATGCCTCATAAAAGTTCTTGTTCTAATACTTTTGCACAGTACTGTATGTGCAAGACATATTTCCGGTTAGTATTTATTAAATTATATATATATATATATATATATAGGTATGGTTGTCAGTCCGTAAACGGTGAGGATAATCCAACAAGATTTCCTTAATATAAATTATTAATAGGTAAATCCATATAGAGATCTCGATGGGTATTAACCAGAGAAATATTAAGTTTATAAAGGAAAACTCAACACGTCATGTTAGTTATAAACTATAGTTCATTTCACTGAGCTTAAAGAACTCATCTCATCAGACCCTTTTACAATATTCCTCTACTTGAAGGAGGAAAGAAAGAAACGACGGAAGGGGAGAGAAGGGGAGAAAGAGATATAGTCCCAAATTTGGGTAGTATTCTTTTGACGATATTTGACTGTCTTAAATAGTATGACCTCTGAAAAAACCGATTCCTCTGACCTTAGGCGTATCTTCAACCCACTCACTTATATTAACTTAAATCCACATATACCTATGCATATATTCCCACATATACTTACCCTGTGATTTTGTTTAATTTACATATCCAGTGATTTCTTTTTTTATCTTTTTAGGTTTTACTGTTTTCATACTCATACATATATACTCTTCATAAGCACAGGGCTTCCGTGCGTCCCAGTACCCTCGCATATCACGTTACCTAAATTGACGTATTCTCAATATCGCATATATTTATATATACGAGATATATACGAGATAATTAAGTACATATTTAACCCACATATCCAAACACACCCTTATACATATATATACACACATACATATACCCGTGTATATATATATATATATATATATATATATATACATACATATACATACATGCAGCCATATATGTGCAAATGCACACCAACATGACCACATATGCACGCACACACCCATATACGTAACTTATAACTTATACAAGTTCACTAGAAATTTACTACGTCCCCATTTATAAGGACCCTGTATAATGATCCAGTGCGCTTGTGTACGTTTTCAATTCGTAATATGCATTGTTCCTTGTTACTCGCTATTTATACCATTTTACTTCATTTGGGTGTTGATTTATCTATATGTTGGTGGAAATACATCGTATTAGTGAAGTTAAGGTTAGAGCTTGTATAATTAATTTTATCTAAAGGTGACATAATTCGCCTCTAATTAGGTTTTATCACATGATGGCAATAATATCGATTTTACCTAATTGAGTATGTTCCTACCTATAGAGTACACATCTTTTTAGGTGCCCATTTTTCGTATATTAATGCATCCAATGATACACAAAACATAAAACATGATACATAAAAATGTGATACATAAAACATAATACATAATACATATGGATTTTCACAAGTTTTCTTGGATCATGCATAAGTTTAAGTGGATCGCCTTTTTTTTTTTTATAAAGAGACATATCTCGCCTCATATTTGGGTGCCTCATTTCTCCCGGGGAAGTGTTTATGTTGAAGTCAATACTTTGAGCATTTTTCATTTCATAGTTTGGGGTAGGATATTTCTTTCACATATATGTGTTTAATCATAATATAAATTATCGTTTGTCTAGATGGGTATGTCCTTCTATTGAATGTTGGGGTCTTACCCTCTTTACAATTGATCTGCACAGTTTACCAACTCATGATCTATCAGTTTATGACTGGTGGTAAGGGTGTCGGAAGATGGTGATTCTGGGATTTTATGTGTCGGATAGTTTAAATTTATTTCTATGGCGTCACTTGTAAAATATATAGTTTCTCTGATTTAATAATTGGCTAGATTCTCTAAACTTCATAATTCTAATCTTCTCATCTAAGCATAAGTTGCATATACCTCTAAAGCTATTGGGGGGTTTGGAATTTCCATATGATCTTCCATTCCATCTGAGGGGAAAGATTTTTGCTTTTAAATTCCCAGAAATATTTCGAGAGGGCGGTTTGATAAACCCCACCTAAAATCATGTGGTCGACGATGCAGAGAAGTCATTGAAAATAAGGGGATGTTTACCAAATATTAAATTTTGTTGGTAGTTTGTTCACAATCAAGTATTAACAAGATTGTTCCTTAACTTTTGTCTACTAGCTTTTTTCCTTTGTTCCATTTAATCTTTATTTATAAAAAAGGTATTATGTTAATTTTGTAAAAAATTCATATAATATTTATGCATGATACGCTAATATTTATGTGATAAAAATTTCATTGCTAATCATGCATTACCTTTTAAGTAATACACAGATGTATGTCTTTGTTGTTTCCGTTCCTTATATTATAGTTGCTACTGTATAAAATTCATAACATGTGTCTGTCCCTAGGACATGGATAGCCAACAAAAACATTTTTGTCCTCTCATGATACGAATCACCGTACATATTTTAAGGTAGAAACTGGTATCTTTCTGGAATCTTTAACAGAAGGTAAATATTTCGTATGCTGCACTGTAATGTTTAGAATATTCTTAAGCACGATAACATTTACACACACACACACACACACACACACACACACGTTTTTTTCATATTTTTACACGTGACTCTTAAAGTCTATATTTTAACTGAAGAGTTTACAGAAAATGGGCCTGCTTAAATGTACAAAAATATATATTCTTTTTATTTTCTGACAATTTTAGTATATATTAGAATTGCCCTCGTTATTAGAGAAGATAATATCCTGAAAATAATGTAAAGCTATCAAATATATTATATATTTGTACTAAAACATACATCGACACACACACACGGATACACATACAATTACACTAACATCTCTTTTGAAATTATGTTTTCGCACTTTTCTCAGTATTTAACAAAATAATGTCTCATTTTAAAAATTGCGAATTTTATTTTATCGATTATAACATTTTTCAATCAATTCCAACATTATTGTTTTCTTTTTGAAAATGTTTTTAACAAATTTTTAAGACTGCTCTCCTAATATTTACTGATATATTCAGATTCGCAGTATATCGGCTACTGTACATTCCAACCTGCTTCCAATTACCTGAAGATGACCGGAGTGTACAACGGCGGAAACGTCGTGAATATGAATTTAGCAATAACGATGAGGACAACAGACTGAATGATGTAATTAATATAACTGTGTTTCGTAAATCATAACAATTTCAACGAAAATAATCTTATAGCCACAGGATAACTATGTTTGAAGTAGATTAATAGAATCCTGAGTACTAAAAATAAAACGTACTTTTTATTATTTCAGCACAAGTAAGATTAAAATACTACGAAGATGCAAGGGGTAAGTCTATTAGAGGAGAATGCTAAAAGTCTATGTGAAGACAAAGGACCATAAAAGAACATCATCACAAAAACAAAAAATAGTAATTGACAGAGCGTTTAAGTTTTTAAAAATTACAGATGGCAGGAAAATAAGAAATCAAAATTGATTTTCACGGCTGTGAACCGCGAGAAAATATACTAAAAGGATAGAACTTACGGTTACATCTCTCTACAGAAAAAGTAAAATAATAAAAACTAGTTTTCAAACTAGTATGACGCTTATTCGGTATACAAAAGAGGAGAGCGCGTTAGAACTGCCGTAGGAATATTCGTAGAAAAAAAACGTGGATAAAGCACGTCACATCGGTAGCAAAATGACGAGAATAATGAAAATGATTTTATTTAATTTGCTTGGAACAGACTGGGTGAAAATTGTTTAACATCGCTTTAAATAGCAAAATGATTTACCTAACCTAAAGTGCCACATCCAAACCCAATATCTTCGCAAGTTGATATATGAGATTGGAAATAGCCAAAGCAGCTCAGCCAGCTTTTAAAGTTCGAAGATGAAATCCCAGATATTTTTCTTTAATGCTTCTCGGCTATATAGATTTTACGACCGAGAGAAATGGGTTAGTTCTGTCCAAAATAGCATATAAAATGACGAGGGACAAAGTGAAGTTGTTCTGTGTCAGGAATAAGATGACTTCTGATTTGTGACCGCAATCTAACTACGTGTTCATCTCGACGCTCGATTTGTCCTACAGTATTACTCGTATAAGAAAATGCTTTGTCAGATATGTGGCTTTTCTTCGTTGGATCTGCTCATAGTAGCAACGTTCTAAAACGGTTAGCTAAATTCTGCTGCTTGATTCGCTGGTAATTTCGTATGTTGTATAATTCTGATATAGTCGAAGCAAATATTAAAACTCAGTAGAAATTACAGTATTTACATTATTCAGATTATTGTCCTGATCTTTTTGCCATTTGTACCACTTTTCGGCCATTGTACGTTCCGGTCTTCTTCAGGTGCTAGGAATAATTTAAATACTGTAAATACTACTTCATCTCAGAAATATAGGCAAATCAGTAGACATAAATCGTCAGTTAAACGCGTTATTTACAGTCGGACTAATATTCATATCAGTGTTCTTATTATCCCAACATTTAGAACGTTTTGTCTTTCGGCCTTCCTCAGAGATATGATAATAATTGATTAAATTTCTGTCTCCCTGTCTTTTTATTGAGAATTTTTTCATAAGACAAAAAGAAAAAATAGCACGATAATTAAAATGTGCTTTCATTGGGTCGAGTAGATCTTACTCATTATAAACAAAACAAACAATAAATAAGACAAAAAATAAAGGGAAGACGAGATATCTCGATACATGGAGAGCAGAATATGACAATCTATACTCCAATAGATTTAACAAAGGCTTCAGGAAATCTACATTAAATAACCCGATTAGCGTTGATATTTCGTTAGAAGATCCAAGCTGTCATAATTTGATCACTTAGAAATATCAATACTAGAAATGATAATAGTATAAATAACTGTAAGGAATATTGAGACATCTTCATCTGGTCTACCACCTTTTCTAAAGGCTTTTTTAAATGATCTGACTGATCGGGATGGATACAGTTATGGCTCTTAACAGCTACCTTACTTTAATATCACCGAATAGCCATGGTTTGTTGGGTTATAAAAATAAGTTATTTCCTGATGCCTTCTAAAATATTATAAATTTGTTGTTAATAATTTCCACAGCTGTTTTACGTGATCTGTTTACTTTACTGTTTAACGCGAGAATAGAAAAATGTGCACTGAAATAAAAATAAAAAGAATATTGAGGTGAATGGTAGATTAATGAGGACTAATATGGACATGCCAATAAAAGTCGGAACATTCAAATGAGAGCTTGTAATATTTAGCATTTCATTTGTATATTGATGTTATGTTTCGTTTCCAAGAAGGGAACTGACGTTCTGTTCATAGCCTTGTAAATATTTTTATATCTTTTAATCTCCGATCAAACAAGAAATGACGATAGAAATCCAAAGAAAGAGTCAAGTAAAAGAGATAGATAGATAGATAGATAGATAGATAGATAGATAGATAGAGTAGTTAAATTCTTAATCGTCATCGGGAAGTCAGACATTTAGATAAAATTATCTACACTATTCACATTGTTCGGAATATTATCCAATTCTTTGTCTCCATATTTGGCCGTTGTACTCTCTGGCCTTCTGCAGAGGGATTGGACTTTCAAACTAATACCTTTATCTCCTTCACCGGCGGAGATTGTTCTAGTTTGACGAGTCATGCTCAAGGACACATGGCCTAGTGGATAAAAGCCTTGATTAAATCTATCCTGACGGAAAGAGTTGTGAGTTCAAATCCTGGCTACTGCAAAGGTGAACAAATATCTTGTTGAGTTAAAGAGGGTGCTGATACTGTTGAAGAGTCCATGATTTCTATAACTAGAACAATCTATCCAAGTTTTTTTTTAATCATTTCACTCCAAGCAAGGCATTTCACTGCCACTATAGCGCAGGGGGTTACATAGGGGAAGGTGCTGAGAGAGCGATTGGATATAGGAAATGTCAGAAGGAGGGTGATAGACAAGTAAGTAAGTACATAGGAAGAGTGTTTGAGTTAATGGGTGCGAGTTAGTGTGTTAGGTGTCTATTGACCTTACGTTTAAACTCCAGGAGATTGTAACTGTCGTGGAAGCAATCATGTAGGAGGGAATTGCACAGGCGGGAAGTGCGAGAAAAGAAGCTGTTGGAGTAGAAATTGCTGTTACATTTTATCGGTTTCAATGTAAAAGGGTGGGACCTAGTTGCTAATCTAGTATCTCGTGCAAATTCGTACCTAGGGGACACCAGTAATCTAAATTCATCGGAGCAGAAGCCGTGAAATTATTTATAGAAGAGACACAGGGAAGCCACATCACGCCGGTGAGAGAGTGACTGCAGGCGGTCAGTGAACGATAAAAGGCCGGATAGAACGATAGAAGGCCGGAAAGTACAACAGCCGAAACGTCGAGAATAAAGCAACAAAGGTGAATACAACAGTCCGACTAATGTAAATAGTGCAAATAACTACAATATCTGTTATCAGAAATATAGACAAATATTTAGATATAAGCCTACTGATAATCCAATTCTAAAGACATCAACAAGAAAAAATCATTCAAAATATCTCCACGGGAAACCAAAGACGAAACCGACCTTTCGGCGCCTAGTGAAAAATTTCTGTTAATTCTCAGTCTTTTTTCATGTCTAACGAAGTTTGGTTTTCTTGATTTGATGTCGTCAGCGACAAACTTCACAGGAGTCACATTACAAACGTTTGCTCTTAAAGTAAGGCTGAAAAGTAACAGTGGGCATTGCTTAGTCCTAATCTTTGCCAAAGGCCAAAAACACACTTTTTTCTTTTCATACTGTCTTACTTAAGAGTTGTCCACTTCTGCGAATTATTATTCCGGCCGAGCTCAAAGGGGCAGGTGAACGTCACAATGCGATTTTATGAGTTTATGTCAAAGAAAAAAGAGGAAGAAAAGAACGCTCCCCTTCTTTGCATCCCTTTGAAGTCACTGACAATAGGATATTTTTAAGCTGTTTGGTTTGCGATGGCTGGGACGCTCACTTCAAAATGACAAGCCTACAGTGCTTCTTCAGTCATGGAAAGAAAATCACGCAAACATAAAGAAAAGTAAATAAAGTCCACATTTCAACCTATACCATCAGTACAACTTGTAAACATGATTATTGTGATAAAAATGTTATTTCGCTCGTCCCATTTTCGCTGATGTGTGATATAGCTTTGTCTTCGAGAATATCTTAGTCGTGAAAAAATTGGTTAAAAGTTAGCGTTGTTATCAGTTTGACGTATATATATATATATATATATATATATATATATATATATATATATACTCACTGTTACTTTATCGCATGAATTAATGTGTAGAATCTGTTTCCTGATTTGTCCTTTTATTATTTTAGAATTCAACAAGTGAATTGTAACTTTCTTGTTTTTAAAACGACATGAGGAAGTTAACGCTAAATTACATTATAACACTGGTTCTCGTGTTTTCACTGAAATTAATTCCGTTGAGCCGCTCGTCAGTAATTACATGGGTAACTCTTTGAAAATACCAGGTTCTGTATACTTGGATATGCAGGCTAACTATATATATATATATATATATATATATATATATATATATATATATATACACACACACACATATATGTATATATATATATATATATATATATATACAGATACACATACACACACACACACACATATATATATATATATATATAAAGTGCGAGAAGCCGTGAACGTTTTGTGTAGAAAGTGTAGATTTATGGTTGCTATTATTATAATTATTACTTGCTTTATGTATTATATATTAAGTGCATATAATGGCATAAAAACACGCACGCACGCATATAAATGTTGTAATGTACCACTTGACGATACTTTGGTCAACGGACTTCGACATGTAAAGTCAGAAGTATATTCACGCAAAGAGAGTAAATTTTAGACTCGAAAAACGTGTAGCGACACAGATACCATCATGGACACTTAAGATATCATACGAAAAGTAAGTAACAATTATAATAAAATCAACAATCTACACTTTAAACAAAAAGTTCCCGGCTTCTTACACTTTTTCCTATGCAGATTTCCCTCGCTGGAAACCACCTCTATTTCTGTTTTCAATATATATATATATATATAGTGTGGAAATTTTAAATAAATATATATATATATTCAAAGAAAATGGTAAATAAATTGTGAGGTAAAAAATAAAATCAATATTTGAGAAACAAATCACACTTCACACTACGAAAAATATAAGCCCTGTTGATGGTCCCAACCGAAACGTTATAATGTTGGCTACCCCACAATAAATCCATATATTGTTGTTTCTCAAATATTTATTTTATTTTTTATCTCATATATATATATATATATATATATATATATATATATATATGTATATATATATATATATATAGGATGTGTACAAATAAAAATGAATGTCACTAAATTGATTGATGTTATGTTCGGCAGCCCTTATCCAGAGATTCGTAACGAGTCAGTTTTGAATTCTTCTCTTCACTGTTCAAGTGACATCAGCGATTGCTTTAATTAATCTTTGGAGGTTCATATTAATAATTTCTAAGCCATTAAATTATTCTATTAGCTTTGGGAACGAGATTCAAATAAATGTTCCTGATTATTGAACAGATCATAAAAAAATGAAAAAAAAATGATTTCATGTAAACAAAATATGATACGTATTTCTTACTAAATATGCAGATTCATTGACCACTTTTGCCATTAAATATTTGTTTTATATTTACCCAATGAATTATTATACAACACAACGAGCAACCACTAATAAATTCAGTCTTTAATATTATCTTTCTGAAATTAAACTAATATATATATATATATATATATATGTTTAATATTGTAATATTATATGGGCGTTTGGGTAGAATGTTCACATTCTTACCATGAATTACTGGGTTGGTGACTTCTTGATATTGGAGGCGACTCCAGCATGAAAAACCTTTGAAAAGCACCTGTAAACTATACCACACAATCGTTGTGAATGAAATTGGTTAAACGGCTCTTTTTGCACAGCCGTCGATGGCTGGGTAACTCGAAGTCACATATCATCGTAACCAAGGGGTTGAGCTTCCTGATATTGTTCAGATTGTTGTTCATTCTAGATAACGGGCTCTCTCTTAGCATATATGTTGTATTAATCACAGGTGTGTTCTGTTAGTGTTGAGCAAACACAAACGTGCGCCCCCCTCGAGCAGGCGTCCACAGTGGAAATTAGGTAACCGTCCCGGTAAACGAATATCCTCGAATACGATTGTATATATGTTATATTATTGTGTTATATATATATATATATATATATATATATATATATATATATATATATATTCCGGATATAAGACCCAGCAATATGTTAATGTGAATGGTTCCGATCTTAACACAAAAATATTGTAAACAGTTATTATTTTCACAAATTGACCTTTATTTTAATTATTGAATTTTTCAATAACATACTCAACAGCAGCATAAAACATCGCCTTTCTCAATCGAAAAATATAGTTGTTCATAATTTGATGAACAATCGTTATCTCGAAGATCATTTTATTCTGTGTTCACTGGGTGCTTACTTATTGTATCTTTTAGTCAGACTTTGTACATATGCGGTGAAGTATCTTCTTTTTACAACATATAGCGAATTTGATATTTTTCCAGATTTAATTTTTAATAAATATATACAACATTGCAGCTTTTGAAAAAATAGCATAGAAGATTAATTTAAACGCAAACATTAAATGATTTGTAAAGAAAATTTATAGTGAAACATTACAGCATAGAAGCAAAATCTTCAGATTTTACAACATTGAAACACTTGAAAATATAACTATGTTCCTGAAGAAAAATGAGTAAAATCTTAGAAAATAATTTCTTTCATTTTTTTTTCTCATAAAATCATACTTTTTTCTTTGTGCAGACGTTTCATTCAGTTTCGGATTTCTAAAGGAAATAACACTCTTCTCATTTCAAAGAAAATTTTATTTATTTCCTCAAACAAAACAACGATGACAAAAATATATCCAAGAGAGAAGTTAAGCAAAAATGAACAGTTGCCAAAATTATACAAAATTAGAAATTTTGGCAACCGTCAAAAGTGATAAGGACTAAAAGAAAATGGAACATCAAATTCTATTCATTTTACCACAAAAATGGTTGTGGAAAACCAGAGAAAATTGGTTGCAATTTTACCAGTGGGTTCAAAAAACTCTATGACATTCAGGTTCGAACATCTTTTTCTATGTGGTGTGTAACCTCAGAACGTAGGCGTTCATGGCCTTCCACATCTACCTATTTCTACTGGCTCTTAGAATGCTTTCTCCTGTTACTCTGCAAAAACTCTTCTCTGACATCCACTTACTTGAGTATGTTATGCGTTGTTTTTCCCGTCTTTATTTCCCTATATCTGTGTGTACCAGATTCTCCAAGTTCTCCCTCATTACATGTCACAGGGACTTCACCTCTCTATTTCTGATGTAGAGTATTCATTTTCTTTATGTTTCCATTCTCTCCAGAACATCACCTTTGCCCAAATGTTCTGTCTATGTCATCGTCTGCATACATCCGTATAACTAGATTTCAGTTGCTTCAAGTCTCTCTTTCATTTTTAGGAGGTTGTCCAGTATTCACTGCTATATTGAAGAACAGAAATCTAATACTCACCTTTTTTTTAATTTCCTATCTCTCAATACTCTATTCAGCTTCTAGAATGCATTCTTCGCCATGCCAATTCGCCCTCGGAACTCACTATTTTAATTTTCCGTCTTCTGTTAAAACAATACCCTGGTATGTAAGTTTCTGTACTTGCTTGATTTTAGTATCCCTTAGCTGTAGTTAGCTATGTACTCCTCTTTGTACTGATGACCAATCATTCAGCTTTCTTTTACTTTATTTGTAGCATTTTCTTTCTGTTTCTTCGGCTTCTGTATGAGTTCTTGTAGTTTCTTTCTGTATCTGCTATCAGCACTATGTCATCTGCGTATCTTATATTGTTGATATTGTGGCTATCAATAACAAATCCTGAACTGAAATCTTGGGGTCTCAGAAATGAATAGTCCTATAGATTAAATAAATACGGTGAAAAGACACATCATTGTCATACAACCATTTCTATAATTCTATATTTGCTGAACACTTTTCATGTCCACATACAGGCAGTTTGATGCTAGTAAAAGTTCTTGATTAGTTTAATGTCTTTTTTAAAATATGTCTTGGTTTGTGAGTAATTCTACCAAATCTTTGTATCGTACTTTGTCGAATGCCTTTTCGTAGTCTAAAAAGACAGATACGAATAACAAAATAACCTGAACACGACAGGCTTACAAGGCGCAGGAACCTGCCACAAAAAATGATACAATGTTATCTTTTGTTCGAAAATGTAAAAGTGTATTCTACGCTAAAAAGAAAGTAAAAAAATCAACTTATATTAAATTTAACGTAGTCGACTTTACGCGATGTTGTGGTCAGCAGAGTTAGTCGCGTTGGACATTACGACTAGATTAAGATTGTTATTCCATTGCTTTTCCCATGTGAAAAATAATAACCCGGCAAGAGTTGACATCCAAAAACAGGCATACATTAACAAGTACCTTCGCTTGGAGTAATATTCATCCAGGCTAAGATCATTAATAATGTTCGATTCACACTGGATGCGCCTTTCAAAACTAGACATAAAATAATCAAGCAAGAGTTAAATCAACAAATTTGCTTTTGTCTATTAAATACAAGTTCCTGGAAATTTTAATAATTTCCTTCATTTTTTGACGTTTATTGTTTTTTAAATATATTTTCCTAGGCAAGGATTAACTTAATTTAATTTTTTTGAATTTCCGTTGGTTCCTAGTTAAGGTATTGGAATGATTTTCTGTTGCCTTGTCCACAGTTTTCTTGTTCTTTTCAGAGCAGGAATTTATAAACTGACAGCTAGAGATACGAAAGAAAAGAGTCTACCGTGCTATTTTAATCAGCAAGGAGAAGTCATGAATTCATGCTTTTCCAACGGGGGCACCTCAAGGTGGTGTAATGGTTAGCAAGTTTGTCTCGCTAGCACTATTGCAATTATGTAGTGAGTTCGATCCTCACTGTGTACCCCATACTTTCGGCCTTGTGCCACATCTAAGCCGCGCTTAATAAATTATACTTTTCCAACGGCATTGGTACACAAGTAAGTGAAACAGACTACTGGGAAATTCGGACTCATCTCACTGATTCAAATTTTCTTACCAATTGCGATTACAACAACGATACATCCATCGTAAGTTTCTGTAAATCGAATGCTTTAGGTGTGTAGCAACATCAATTAGTTAAAGAACACGACAAGTTACGCATTTTAGGATTTTTAAAAGAATTCTCCTTTGAACCTCCTTCCAAACATATATATATATATATATACACGACGTATTTGTAGTCCCAGATAAATACATATTTTGATTGTGTCCCAAAATATAGAAACAGTTCTATCTGGCACGACAGACACTATATGAAAAATTTTGTTTCACGGCAAATGCCTACAAATTCTCAGTGGATTTATAGTAAGCCTAACACTAAACTCAGTCACAAACCTATACTTAATCAAACTGTATGTCTTACCCTAGCCCTGAATTTAAAAAAATGACAACTTTTGATTAAAAGTTTATAAGTTTTGGGGGTGAATTTATCTGACATAATCAGACATAATCGTTGTAACAATGTAAAATACAGCTTCGGTTTGTGCCCAATAAATTTGAAGCTGTTCTCTCAAGGTCACAGTACACGTTCTTTTGTTTTACGATATATACCCCTAAATATCAACTAGTTTGACTGTTATTTCTAAACCTGCCCGAACACTAAACCTTACTTTAACCCGACAATTTAATAAACAAAACTGACAAATTTTGATTTAAGTTTTATAAATTCTTCGTGTGGATTAATTTCACAAAATCTAAGCCTTAGGTAAAATACATCTTTCAATTGTGTATAATAATGTGGAAGATATTCTATCTGCCAGACAGTACATGAAACAGTACATGAACATAACCAAGCCCTCAAACTTGCCCTAACCTAAAAAAAATATAATAAAACAATTCACTTTGATTTAGAATTCATAATCTCTTGGTTGAAGTAATATTTTCGATGAGTAACTTAACATTATTTGTGATGAATTAGAAAAAAACAAAGATCTAACTTATGCTTAGCTACTGCTTACCTCCATCTCTACGACAGCCACCTAAAATGAAGTGTAAACCTGTTAGACTAACACGTTGGCGTAATATCGAACTTGATTCAAATTTTCTGCCATGCTTTGAACTTGACAACAGTCAGATTGGCGCAAACCTAGTACATTGATGGCCATATCTGTGTGACTATTGAATAACCCTAATTTTTCAGTTTTTCCTCCTATGAATCGTTTTCCCACTGACAAATGTCGCAATTTTATTACTGTTCTATTGCTATTTTCAAGATAAACATTCAGAGGAATTCTTCTCTTGAGTTCCTTCATTTCAGAATATACCACATGCAAAGAATCGTATTACCCACATTTCCATCGAATTCCAAATGTTTTACTCAAAAGATATTTTTTTAAAAAGAAAACTTCGTGTTTGTGAAACAAACTCTTGTGTAGATGCTTTCCTAAACGCTACAATCTTAAACTCTTCAAAGCAAATGACAATAGTTATTTATCATACTTATCCTCATAATCTTTTCTCCCTTCGCATATATATAATTCACCAATCATCTTCGTTGAGTGCTACTTGAGACATAGTCATTAGTAAAGAAAATAGCCATGGTAAGGCTGATTATATCAATTAATGTTCTGCACAAAAAATTAACAAAGAAAATTGACAGAAATGGGATGCATTCATTAAAATATAATTGACATCTAACTCCATTTAGTCATGAAAATTATGAATGGAAGATGTCACTGGTGGGAAATTGACACATTTATACAATGCTATAAGAAGCCAACAAATAGCAGAAAAGTAGAAATAATTTAGATTTTATTTTCTAAACATTACGCTCAGCGGCAGTTGTCAAATATTTGAAAATACGAAGAAATAATTTTGCAATAATAGAATTTTATTGAATTACTGTCGAAATTTGAAGAATTCATTTTTTCAACATTATTTTTTTTTTATTTTGAAGATCATGCTTAAACCAGAAAGCATTTATCGGGAAAATAGAAGAGTATTAAGAAAAAGAGAAATGAAAATCTCTGATTGAATTTGTGAATGAGGGTGGATGAAGGGTGTGAGAAAAGAAATAAACCAATTTTGATTCTGTCACGAAGTTATTACAAATCGTCTGTTGTTGTTATCTGTCTCAAAAAGAATCAGTACGCGGGAAAATGTTGTCAACACAGTGTTCCTTTTGCACTTCACGGAATAACATTATATGCAAATTTGAAAGCTAATATCTATAAACGCACACACGCTAGTGCACAGCTGCATAGATAGATAGATAGATAGATAGATAGATAGATAGATAGATGTTTCTTCAAAACATCACTTTAAGGCTATACCATTTCTTTCTTTCTTACATTGCTTGTTATTTTCTTTCTTTCTTTTTTCTTTCTTTCTTTCTTTCTTCAAATATCAGCTTACCACTACACCATTTATTCTTTCTTTCTTTCTTTCTCTCTTTCTTTCTCTCTTTCTTCAAAACATCTCTTTAATGCTCTACATTTCTTTCTCTCTTACATTTCTTGTTAGTTTCTTTCTTTTTCTTTCTTTCTTTCAAATTTCAGCTTACAACTACACCCTTTCTTTCTTTTATATTTCTTTCTTTCAAATGTAAACTGAAAACTTCACCATTTCTTTCTCGATAGATATGAAAAAGATTATATATATAGATATATAATTATTTATAACTTAAATCCAAAACGAAAGGCAGGTAAGTAAATCAAAAAAATCCGATCCTAAATAATATTAATTACATTAATATTAAAACTGATCAAGTTGAAGGGCTCAATGTAATTTATATTCAAATTACAGTTATAAAATATAACAGATTCCGATGTTCAAATTCTCTGAATGGCCGTTTCTACGAGAAATTCCTACGAGAAATTTCTAGCGTCATCAGCAACGAATTTATTTCAAAAATCCAATATAACAAAATGAAAACTAATAAAAATTAATAAAAATAAATATAAAATATAAAATAACATTTTAAATTAAGGAGTATACTAATTCAACGAGCGTACACACACAAAAAACCACACACACACGCATATATATATATATGCACATATATTTATACATACTTACATACACACATACATACATATATACATATATATACACACATATATATAAATATATACACAAAGCACACATACACGCACACACCCACACCCAACCACACTCGTACAAACGACTAAACACATTCACACATACACTTATATATGCGCACATAGACATTCATGAACATAAATTACTTAAAAAGCTGAAAGATATTCGCAATTTATGAGTTAAAATCGATTCAATTTTTATTTTTATATTTTTTGAAAACCCCTACTTCTTAACCTCATCGTGCGTTAAAAGTTAAAATTTAGCCTTGTCTGGTCGAAATCGCAGTGGAGAAGAATAAAAGAAAAAGGAATGACAAAAAAACGGAATTAAAAGGGGAAAGGAGTGGTTGACAGGGAAGTAAGCCAAGAAAAGCAAAAGAAAAAAAAAACAGTCTGTATCCATAGAAAAAATCGTGTTCAAAAATAAAACGTAGCGGATTTTGGATTAAATAAATGGGATAAATATTATAAAAAAAAATGTAAGAAAATTTGACGTACATTTTAAATTTAAATATATTTAAATTAAATTTAAATTAAAACAATTTATATTAAGAAAATGAATAAAAATTAATAAAAAAGGTTAACTGAATCAATTCAACAAGTGTATACACAAACATACGCACATACATATATATATATACATATATATATATACACACACACACACACACATATATATATATACACACACACACAACACACATACACACACACACAGAGACACACAGACACACACACTCAACAACACGCATACAAACACCTGCACACTGAGAGGCTCAGCTAGTATCCCTAGGAATTTTCACGATAGATGCAATCTATGTTTGTAGGAAAAAATACAAATATTAAAATTCCCTAAACAGCACTTACTCTTGAATTTAAAAAAAGAATTCATTAGCAAATGCCGCCATAAGTAACAATTTGTGAACGTTTATACTTAGATTTATATTTTAAATCTTAAATTTAGTCTAGAAAAATAAAATAATTTTTAATTGATTAATTGATAAATAAATACATAAATTAATTTGATTTTTAACTTGTAAATTTAGACCCCACTACCAAGCCTTATACATTCTTTCTTCCTTTTTCCTGTCTTAGTATCTACCAGTTCACGGGTAAGAATAATTTTAACTCCCATTTTTTCCTGCACCTTTATATATTTTCTCCAACTTTATATATTTTTTCCTGCACCTTTATATATATTTTTTGGTCTTGTGAGAATTCTTTTACCAAGGCCCTTATAATAACTACAATAAATATAATAATACCTTCGTTCCCTTCGTACTAAACCGCCTTTAATTAGTTTCTTTAAGTCTTCAAATATAATTAGAATCGATTTTAACTCATAAATTGCGAATATCCTTTAGCTTTTTAAGTAATTTATGTTCATGAATGTGTATGTGCGAATATATAAATGTATGTGTGTATGTGTGTAGGCGTGTGCACGCGTCTGGTTGGGTGTGTGTGTGTATGTGTGTTGTGTGTATATATTTATATATATATGTATATGTGTATATGTCTGTGTATATATATGTGTGTGTATGTTTGTGTGTACATTTGTTGAATTTATATACTATTTAAGTTAACAACTTTTTTATATTTTATATTTTTATTTTTATTAATATTTATTAATTTTCTTAATTCTAGTTTTTAAATTTAGATTTAATTTAAATATTTTTCTATTTAAACTGTATGTCAAATTTTCCTAAAAAAATATTTTTTTCCAGAATATTTATCCTATTTATTTAATCCAAAAATCGCTACGTTTTATTTTCAAGACGGTTGTTTCTATGGATACAGACTGTTTTTTCTTTTTCTATTTTTTCATTTCTTTTCTTAGCTTACTTCCCTGTCAACCACCCATTCCCCCTTTTTAATTCTTTATTAATTCCTTTCTTTTTCTTTTATCCTTCCCCCTTCCATTTCGACCAGAAAAGGATAAATTTTAACACTTAGCCCTCGACTCAGTTAAGAAGTAGGGGTTTTCCAAAAATCTAAAAATAAAAATAGACATATTCTATATGTCTATAGTCTGCTTTCTTATTAATCCCACCCCTTTAATTTTCCGTAATGAAATAATTATTTTTTTAACTTCCGCCGGTAAAATATCTTTGTTCATTTTGTTATTTGATTTTTGGAATAAATTCGTTGTTGATGACGCGAGAAATTTCTGGTAGGAATTTCATAAGAAAATAAATGGGACATTATTTTGAACCCTCCCAAAACATGATAGATGTACCTCTGCTAATAAGAAGAACAATATGGTTTATGCATGATTAAGCTCCATCACATTTTAGTCATTGTGTTCGCGATTCCCTGGCTGACACCTAACATGAAAGATGCATCAGTAGAGAAGCACCAATTTCATAAGCTGCACATTTCCCATGACACACCTTTTTGGTATTTTATTTATGTAGCCAAGTAAAAGCATTGGCTTATGCAGCAGACATAAATGTTTACAGGCTTCATCAACCTGTCATGGGGGTTTGCGAATGGTTTGGACACCATGTGGTAGTATTTGAAAGGATCCGCCAATCAATGATACGACGGGTGCTTGCTTGTGTAGAAGCAGTCGCGGGTTATTTTGAACAATTGTCACGAGTTGCTTTTTAGAAAAATGTTTATATAAGTATTTTACGTAGGTTCGGTGTAGAAACCTGAAAGTAATATAAATATTCATGAGTATGTACATACTAAAATTTTATTCTTAATATTAAAAATGCAATGACTTAACCGTACAAGATTGAATTTCCATGTACATATTACCTCACGTCTATGGCAGGACTCAGTGTTTCGTGCGTTATGCACTCATCAAAGGCATATTTGAAACTGAATGATAAACAGATGTGTATTTATGTTCACTCGACTTTCATGGGAGATAAATCGTATAATTTTAAGTTTCTACTTTTTTACTAACAAGATTAAAAATTTAAATATTCTACAGTTACTACAGTTAGTTTGTGTATAAAAATGCAAAATTAAATTTTGAAATTAAAATAAAAATTAGGCTAATAAATTGCAGGGAGAAGAAAGCAAAAGGGCGTAAATCATATGTGTTAAAATTTAAATTTACATATATTACATGTAGATAAAATGAAGGGGTAATTACATTTTTAAAATTGTAAATATAAATATAAATAAGATAAATTAAAACAAAATAAAAATGAAACGAAATATTAAATTGTAAAATTTAGAATTAAGAATTAAAAATGTAAGGAAGAAAAATAAAAATGGACTTACTTCATAATTTCTAAAATTAATATTGCGGGGAAAATAAAGAAATAAATAAAGAAAGAAAGAAAACAAGAAAGAAAGAAAGAAAGAAAACAAGAAAGAAAGAAAGAAAAAAAGAAAAAAGAAAGAAAGAAAAAAAGAAAGAAAGAAAAAAGAAAAAAGAAAGAAAGGAAGAAAGAAAAAAAGAAAGAAAGAAAGAAACAAGAAAACAAAAAAAAACAAGTAAACAAACAAAAAAAACAAAAAAACAACAGGCACTCGTAAAGAGGGATCTATATCAATCTGAGTCTAATAATTTAAGTAAGTATTTTTTCTATGACAGTATGTGGTTTATGGCGTACAGAACACCTGGATTAAAAGAGAGAATTTAATGCAGGTTATTCTGTCCACAAAATACAAGACAAATCTCAAGAATATATAATGCAATAAGAAATATTTCTATAAAATTAGAATATAGAATATTTAACAACATACATACAGATTAAACAATTTGTACATTTCTTATGTTTTGTTTGATAGGAAAAATGTTTTATGATTTCAGCGAATGTCGTTTGAACAAAAAGTGTCTATATTTCGCTGTCTGTAATTAAACAGAGTAGTAGAATAATGTCTGTTCCGTTTTCTTTTTCTGTCGGCCGCTAAGTAGGTGGAAAAAGAAACGGGCGATCAATTTAATGTGAAAAAGACAGTGTGAGTTAAAAATAACCGATGAGATAGGAAAGGTTCAAATAGTAGTAAGTAGCAGAATGCGTGAGTAAAAAAATAATCAGTACACTTAATAATGTTCTCTTTTCCTGTCTATGGCCGGAAAAAAGTGATGATGAAAGTCAAACAATAAAGAGGTTTGTACTCATCGGAGAACATTGAAGTATTTTGTTCTTGTTGTTCTCTTTTACGGTATGTTGGTGAAGATGAAGAAAGGAAATTGGAAGTAAAGGTAGAATGAATGTATATCAGCGGGGCATGACCTCGGCTTGATGTTTCTTCGTTACATGGCGACGAGATGCTATCAGATACCGCTCCCATTCTGACTGATTTTGACCGGTCACGGAACGTGGTAAAGTAGCGGATTTTGTAATGTGACTGGCTCCGCAGGCATTTTCATTGCTTAGGAGTGAAAAAGTAACTGACTAGCGTCATAGATATATTTGCTTTTTTCTACCCAATCAGTATCCAGAATTTTACTTTTCACCCTGACTTGTGAAATTTGCCTTGGTCTGTGTTTTTCCAAAATATTTTAGTCGTTTTGAGTGGGTTTTAGTTGATTGTGGAATAATATAGGATTTGTATCCTTTATGGACATTAAATCATTTTTTATTAATAAAATTCGGATTATTGATATGGTTGAAAATGACAGTTTTTTCTGAACGGAACAAATTGCAATTATTTCTCTTTCCATTGTAATGTTTGGATTTATCAACTATATTTCAGGTAATAGTTTTTTTTTCTGTTGTGTTTTTTAACTATTGTCCATCGCTAGCCACTACATTTTCCCACCATTCTGGTAGCATTTGAAATCCACATCGGTAATACCACATGTCTTCTGAAACTAATCACGAGTTGACTAATTTTTTAACAACTTCATGAGAATAAAAATGCTGCTTAGCCAGGCCATGTGCCATTGATCAAAACAGTTTATAATCAGACAGGGCAATGTTTATTGAATACGGTATGTATGGTAGGACATTCACATTTAAGCTTATCCAAGTATGGTTTCGCCCGTTTTTCTAGCATTTAGCCTAGTGTTGCCGTGTTGCAACACTCCTTTGTAGTTTCGCTGTCGTATAGCCGCCGTGTTTTTTAATGCACGGTTCAAACACATCAGGGATCTCACGTGATTTTTCGGTAAGTTTAGTTTCAATAAACTACACCCAGCTAATCCCACCAAATGCAGAGAAGATTCGAACCATGGATATTCGGCTTTGCTGCTGACGTAGATATATTTCCAGGTATACCACACAATCTTCTACGTTTAAGAATATCGTAGTGTGTCCACTTACCATCAAGATATATTTCTGCAACAGTTGTTCACATGGCTTCAACATTTACGGCTCACAGTGTCGTTGCTTTTGAATCATTTCTAAAGCCTTCAAAGGCTTTGAAACTGCAGTATGATCAAATCTTCATACTTATACAAGTTCATCTTATTTATTACGCAAGTTCTGCTTGCGCTTAATATATATATATATATATGAGAGAGAGAGAGGAGGGAGATAGAGAGATAAAGAGAGATAGAGAGAGAGAGACAGGCATCCTTTGTGCACTTATCGACCAACCGGTACAAAGTATGACTGAAATTTATTCCCACAATATTGATCGCTGGTTTGAACCCTGTCGGCGTCTATTCTCTCTTAAGTTTCTCGAATGTTCAGGTTTGAAAAAATAAATAAAGCGTTTACCCAAACGTAATTATCCGAAAAATAACATTTTTACGAGCATAAAATGGATGCATATATATATATATATATAACATAGTGATGATCCACGTATACTGTCTTAATATGTATAGGAAAAACTACTAAAAAGTTGTAAGTTTAAAAATGTATTTTTTGACAGTATTTATTTATTTCTATTGTTATCTTTGATATTTCAGACCGTCCTTGGCATTTCGTCAGAAACAAATTGCTTCTGATGAAAGGCCGAGGAGGGTCTGAAATATAAAATATAATAATAGAAATAAATAAATACTGTCAAAAAAATACATTTTTAAACTTAGAAATTTTTAGTAGTTTATCCTATATATATATATATATATATAGTGTGTGTGTCAGATGTCGCGCACGATACACTAATTTTTATTTTTTCTCTATTTCAGATTTATATAAAATCTGAAACACAGAAAAAATAAAAATTAGTACATGATGCGCATCTTCTGGGACATCCTATATATATATATATATATATATATATATATATATATATATATGTCACTCAGTCATTGCTTTTCAGTTCATGATATGTATATTCATGAATATCGAACCCAGACTCTGGACCATGCGCTATTATTAGCTCGGTCTCCAGATCCTCTGTCTTAGGGATAGTTTTCTTTTCAACTCTTCAGTAAATACGGGACTTTTCTATTAAGCTGTAGGGTAATATGAACGAATCGAATTATTCCAATGCATAAAACACACAATTATTTTCACAAGTGAGATTGAATTTTTCAATGAATGTGCATTTGTTCCAGTCAGACTTGAGAAAAGAAGCAACGGAAAACAGGCAACCGAAAAAGACGTGAAAGAGTAATCTATTCCTGAACCAGAGAGACTCTGCAATGTACTCGGTCGAAAGGTTGTGCTAAAACAAAATAACAAATAGTAGAAGTTAGTGAGCATTAACGTATAAAAATGATTAAACATAGGAATTTGTTTCAATTATAGAATTTTGAATAATACATGCGTGATGTCTTCATCGTTTCTATCATCCAAATTTAAAATTTTTAAAAATATTTAATATTTGAATATAAGGAGCTGTCGACTGTTATTTTGAAGCAGATCTCATCGTCTGTGGTTTTAACAACTTGCTGATTTCGTCTTAGACGCCTTTTCTTCAAAATATTTTAAGCAGTTCTGTGTCACCTGCAAACAAGTA
This sequence comes from Ascarosepion bandense, assembly GCA_037127315.1. NCBI lineage: Eukaryota > Metazoa > Mollusca > Cephalopoda > Sepiida > Sepiidae > Ascarosepion > Ascarosepion bandense. The sequence continues at coordinate 3,684,451 of JBBBDQ010001826.1, read as the reverse complement.
AAAATATATTTGTTACTATTGATGAGAAAATAAAAATAAAAAAAAAATGTCTAACAAAATTTCCCCTGACGGAAATTCTATTTGTTATTTATATGAAAATTGAAATTTTAAAGCTGGTAAAGATTAAAAGAAGACAAAACAAAACGCAAGGAAGAAAATTGGGAGTGAGGGAAAGAAAGAAATATTAAGAGAATCTATTGCTAAAGTATTCAAGATGAGACTTGCTCGAGGAAAGACGTGATAACGATCACTGTTAAATAAACAGATGTTGCCAAAAGATATTTAAATGGCGTTGAGTGTGATGTTTTATTTACAGGTTTACCGTATAAAATATCAACAACATAAAAGAGAAATTAAATTCAACTTAAACATTTTGATCTTGTGGTTCGTTCTAAATAGGTTTTTCGTATTATCATTTCGTATGACTTCTGTATCTCGGTGACAACCTCAGGAACATGAATCTCAATTAATACGAGTAAAATATATCCTAATAAAATTCTGATCCAAATTTAAATAATATATCAAGGATTACTGATACTTTATATTATTTGAATTCACTGATTTTTTTCTTCGTGTGCCGTATTCATTTAGGACATTGGCGATCATGGACTTCCACCTGGCTCTGTCTCTACTTACTCTCAATATTCTTTCTCTTGGTATCTCTCCCCAAATCCGCTCTGCTATCCATTTTCACAAGCCTACCTAGTAGGTCTCGCGCTGCTTTCCCTTGTCTCTCTTTCACTCTATCCGTCCCGTGAATATCAAATTCTCCAGGCCCTCTTTCCGCATTACATAAACCATGTCTCTTTCTTATGTTAAGTATGAGTTTTCGCCTCGTTTCCATCCTCTTTAAAAGCTTTTCGTTAGTCATGTGCTTAGTACATAGTATTCTCTGCATGTTTGTAAAGCCACATTTTTGCTGCTTTAAGGATCTCATTTATCTCTGAAAAGATCTTCCAACATTCACTGCCATACAGAAGGAAAGACATCACACAGCAATCCAGCAGTCTCTTCTTTGCTTCCAATGAGGTTTCCCTGTCTTTCTGGGTTCTGGTAGGCATTTGATATGATTCCTTGGCAATGCCAATGGATTAAAGACATGACAACATCGCAATTTGCATCATCTGTCAGCACGATTCCCAGGTGTAATTTCTTTACTTGTTTTAATTTAGTTTTTCCGATCTGGGCATTTTGGGGTCTTCTTATTGCTGATGACCATACATTTAGTTTTCTTGAAGTTTTTGCTCAGTCCTTTCTTCTAGAATTTTTTTGCTACCTTCTGTAGGAGGTCCTGCATTCTTTATTTCCGTGTCTGCTCTCTGCACTGTGTCATCTGCGTATTTCACATTGTTGAGATTATGGCTGCTAATTACGAATCCCGCCCAAGGATTTCTTTCTTTCAGAACTGTGTCGCTGTATTAGTTGAATATCTGGATATATGAAAAGAAAATATGAGGGACTCATTTAGCAATCATCTATTAGATTATGCCAGGAATAATTCAGCATAAATTACTTCCTCATTTTTACAACAGTCTTCACCATACTCAAGGCCTGAGGGCCACACAAAGTAGTGAGTTACAGAGGCACATCTTTTTGGATAGGTGTCGAAGATAATGGTCAACGCTATACTTGAACAGGTTAAGATTGTAGTGATCGGTGACACAGCCTCTTGGTAGTCGGTTTCACAAGGCAGCGGTTCGTTGTAGAAAACTTCTTATGTAGGGGAATACGAAAGAAATGAAAATGGTCCATTATGTAGCATGTCGAGTCTTAGCCGTGAAGGTTGAGACTGGGGAAATAAGGAGTGTAGTTCATCCGAACACTTTCAATAGCGATAGAGCAGTGAACGGGTAGCTACGTCTCTTCTGTGAGAAAGAGGTTGCAGAGTGTAAAATAATTCGTCGCCTATAAGGACGGGGAGACGCTTTTTAACTCTGTCAATGGCGGAAAGTGAAAACTAGGAAGCTGATGGCCATATATCGCAGCAGTATATCTATATTCTATTTCGGTCTGATACGGTAAAGTTAAACGATAGTAGGAGGGATAAAATGCTTGATAGATTAGAACCAAAAAATTTTCCAGCATGTTTAACTATGGATCGTACGTATGAGTTTAACCTAATGACTGGGGCCAAGTTTAAGTCCCATTAGTCATACTAAACACGTGGATTCCATGAGTGAACTTCCGTCTCATCATGATTAATGAATGTGCGGTCGGCAATGGTGGTTTTTTGAACAAATAAAAAAAACATCAGATTTTTTTTTCTAAAAAGATTCTTTCCCAGATAAAATCTTTATAGTACCCTGGGGATTATGCCGAACTTTTGGAGATAGATTTCTTGATACGAATGGTACCTTTTAATAATAATACTAAATGCTGTCTTTTAATTGGGGCGGAATGATATGTACTCTCGCTACAGAAAAATAGATAAATTATTTATTTTGTATATAGCTAATTTTAGAGAGATGTATAGAGTTGTGGTACAGTGGATATCGTCTTGGAACGAGAAAGTGGATAACCGAGTTCGAATTTCAGTTGAATTCGTCACATTAACTTACTCGCAAATATCCTTGGAAAAGTTATTAATTCGTTTCATTCCCCCAAATATGGATTAAAAACCAGAACAGATCGTGTTCTAGTGTCTAGCAACCTACAGCAAAAATATAGTCTGTCCAGTCTGCCATGTCTTTCTCGTGACATATAGTTAAATGCCATACGTGATATACGTATGGCATTTAACTATATATGGTTAACACATTTTTAATTTTAATGCCATGATCATTCATTACTTTGAAAATAAAAACTTATTTTCTTCCTCATCTGTATATCATCACTCAGTGAAAAATTGTAGTCCATTTCAGTTGACTTCAATATGGAGTTTCTACCCAAATAAAGAAAGAACTGAGATTGATTCATGACTTTTCCAAGTTACTTGCCTGAAATAAGGCGGGATTTGAACTCAACTCACTGATTACAATATCAGCATTGATATGTTCAGTCAGTCAGTTAAGTGCAATACATGATACACGCTTGGGCGATCATGTCTCGAAAGAGACATTGCTGACTGAGCAGAAGAATATCCCGCAGCAGGTTGCCATTGCTTTCTGCGGTAGACTGGTTGCCGACCAAGCCTATAGAACCCAATCTGTCCTGCTATTTAACCCATAACCGGAAGGAATAGACGGATTAATACCTTTTCTAAGGGTATTTGCGCGTAAGTGAATACAATGATATGTTACTGGCACCTAAATGTATATATAGGTATTTACTAAGCTTATTTTCAAGTCACAAAACTACAAATAGGAAACAGATAGTTTCACACGAAGCCATCAACTTAATGAGACTCTTGTTTCCTTCAGAATCGATATCCAAAATACTGTCTTTAGTTGGGTTCGAAAATAGGAACAGATAAAATATACTTTAATTTCCCAACAACGAGGAGTCGTGTTCTATCTTCTTGCTTTCTATCTTAAAGAGATACAAAATCAATATTATTTGACCGAACAAAGAAGCTGACCAAAATTAAATTATAGATTTAGAAGAAAATTGGTCAGTCGACGTACTGAATTTCTGAAATACACCGACAAAAAGAAATAATACTAATATAAAATAAACGCTACTTCAGTTGTGCATAGAACTCTTTTGTTAAGTCTTCAGTCAGAATATAGGGAAAAATGGAATACTTATTTTTAAAATAGACAAGAAATTTGTCGAATAATCAATATTAAATAGAAAGAAATGTTAACAAGAAATGATGTTCGACTGGAAACATGATTTGGAGGAAAGACAGTGATAAGTACGCTTTTACCGATTGATTTGTTTTTTTTAAGTTTATCAACCAATTGTAGTTTTCCTCTGGCCTGGAAATATTTTTTTTAAATTGTTAGAAGTTTAGTTGGATAATTATGATTTATATATATATATATATATATATATATATATATATATATATATATATATCCAAGTGAGTATAGAATGAGGAGAGAAAACAACAGACATCAATCAATTAAACGATAGCCAACCATAAAAATGACCACTCAACACACCGCCCTCTTAGAAATTCTAACCAAAAGATATACCGGACCAATAAAACGTGCATTCCAACAGATAATACCTTAATCAACAATTTCACACTTACACACCAGATTCTTCAAAAGTCTAACTGTCAAAACGAGAGACATATTCACGTAATTACCAATAACCCCAACCAACCAACCCCCACGACAACAACGAACCAAATATAAACAGAAAATGATTCCAAACACTTACTTCTCCCGATGAAGTGTTTGAGTCCAAACACTGAAACAGCCATATGATTGTAGAGAACAGGACATATATAGAAGAAATTATGTACATGTTCTAAAACATAATTTATAATATATATATATATATATATATATATATATATATATATGTGTGTGTGTGTGTGTGTGTGTGTGTGTGTGTGTGTGTGTACGTGCATATCCGCATTAATATACAAATAATAATCTGTTGTTAATAAAACAGTGCTCAATGTGGTATAAGAGAATAAAACGTATATATCGATAATTGTGCATTTTATCCAACATTTTAGGCAAAATTGAAATTTTATGCACTATGCAATCATAACGTGCATATTATGAACTAAGCATTTTTTATTTAAATTAGGTACTGCGTAAGTTAATGTTCGAATATTTTTTATTACCTGTATACTTTAGTGGGGTTAATACCGGGATCTGAAAATGAAATAGAATAATAAATTGTAAGAGGAAGAAAAAATATATTTCAGTGTCCGTTGTAGGTGACGTCACTATTTTGTTTACTGTGGGAACTAAGCTGTTGAATAGATCTTTCTTTAAAAGAATGAAAATAAACAAGAAATTATAATCAGAATATTAACATGAAAGAAAAAAATATATTGAAAATTAATAATCAGAATATTAACATGAAAGAAAAAAATGTATTGAAAAAAAAAAGTCAAGTCTAATGGAATAATACACACACACACACACACGCGCGTGTGTGTGTGTGTGTGTGTGTGTGTGTGCCCGTGTGTGAGTGTATTTCATTTCACTACAAGAAAAGCTATAAAACCTCTAGGTTCCAAGTGTTTACTGAAAGAAACTGATGCATTTTTTAAGACAGAGACGATATGAAAACACCAGGTTTCTAGAAATTTATATGATATATAATAACTATAAGTGTATCTCCAATCTGACGTCAAGTAGCGAATGGCTTGCCATGGCTAGACAACACCAGAAGAAAAAAAAATACTAAAAATTAATTCATGCACACTTTTGATATTTTAGTTACATCAATGCATTTTTAGAACATTATGAAGCAGATTCGAATAATCTTTTTACAAACTAACGTTAAAAGATAGTTTCCAAGATTTTGACAACGCCGGAAATAATTGTGTTATATGTATTAAATATAGATTGAAATTAATTTCATTTCAACATATTTGATATATTTTGTGTGTCTCAGAGAATCCCGTTCGCTGTGATGAAATATATTCTATCCATTGCGGGATTTTGTTATTTACATAATAATAATAATAATAATAATAATAATAATAATAATAATTATTATTATTATTATTATTATTATTATTATTATTATTCAGTTGGAATTGTCATACAAGACAACAACTATTGGCTTACTAACATACATAGAAACAACAAAGGATTGGATGATACAATTAGTAAGGGAACATGAAGAAAGAAAGAAAAAATATTCAATAATAAAAGAAGGCAGTAAATACAAACAAGATTTACAGTGAGTAGATTCTGTAGAAAAGCAAAACAGAAGCCAAGAACTAACTATTGCGGCAAAAAATATGAAAATGAAAGCCAAAGATAAAGCTCTTGAATAGATGAAACAGCTCTTGCAAGACCAACCTAACGTGCTAATAAATCCAATGTTGACAAAGTTAATACTCATCGACGGTTACGTGCATCTGGATTAAAGTCTGAAACTGAAGGCTTTATTCTTGCAGCACAAGACCAAAGTCTTTCACTAGAAACTTTCAGGCAAATATTATGCGTAATAATATGCATCCAAAATGCAGGTTTTGTGATAAGCACCAAGGAACAATAGACCACCTCATCTCAGGCTGTTCTGTGCTTGCTCCAAATGAATATAAAAATCGCCACGATAGAGTCGGGCAATATTTACATTGGGCAATGTGCAAACATTATGGAAAATCTGTAAACAAGCACTGGCATGAACATCACCCAGCACCGGTTACAGAAATAGAAGATGTCACCATTCTATGGGATTACACCATCTACACAGACAGAAAAATTGAAGCAAACAGGCCAGACATTATTGTTAAAAACCAGAAGGAGAAAACTTGTCTATTAATTGATATGGCTTGTCCAGCGGATTGTAACATAGCAATCAAGGAATTTGAAAAACTGACAAAATATAAAGACCTGGAAATTGAAATAGAAAAAATGTGGAAATTGAAAACAAGAGTTGTGCCAGTGATAGTAGGTGCACTTGGAATGATAAAAAATGGAATAAAAGAACACATTGAAAGAATCCCTGGAAACCCCAGCTTAAGAGATATACAAAAAATTGTCTTATTAAGTACAGCACACACATTAAGGAACACTTTATCTATGTAATGCTAGGGATGATAGGGAAGATAGAAAAAACATGAAATGTAGTCATAAAAACATGCCACGACCTGCCTTAGGTCTCCCCGCAGACTTGGTTGGTAGTGAGACCAAAGCAGAAATCGAAATATGATGAAAAATGACATAATAATAATAATAGGGGATATATAAAAAAACATGAAATGGAGCCATAACAACTCACCACGACCTGCCTTATGTCTACCCGCAGACTTGGTAGGTAGTGCGACCATAGCCGGAATAGATGTTGCGATGAAAAATGACAAAATAATATTAATTAGACGCGTTTGGAATTACAAGGAGAAAAACGTCTTTTCGGGGGGGTCTTGAAAACGTAACGTTTTTTGTTACCTATGTAAAATTATGTTTTTACTATTTTAATGTAAATATGAATTTTTCTTCGTATTATTATTATTATTATTATTTAATTTATATGTTTCTTCTTTAAATAGTCCTGATTGATTAATCGACTATTTTCTTATTATTCATATATCCCTTGGTTGTCGATATTTAGAAATATTTTTTAAACTCCGATATTAAAAAAAATTTAAGAAAAACAATACGAACAATTCGATGGAAAAATATACGAAACAACTTCTGCGATATTCTTTCTTAGAAAGACTACTTTTTTCAATAACGCTATTTTCGACGCATTCGATGAAAAAGTAACTGAATATACAGATATGTGAACAAATTATTTTTAAATTTCACAGCACAGATAAAATTTATAAAAGGAATGTTTACTTTCTCTTTTCTATTAATTTTGTTCTTTTGGAAATTATTTTTTGTTAAAGTACTTGTGATGGCAGTAACAACAATTAGCATCTCATATGATCAAGATTAAAAAAGAAAGACGAGAGAAGAAAATGAAAGGAAAAAAAATTACCATCTTTATATTTCTTTTTCTCTCTTTTTTTAAACGAAATATTCCAGAGTAGTGATGTTTTGTTTCGTTGAGATGCGCTTGCTTCCAAGATTTTTGTTTGTTTGCTTTATTTATCATTTTTAACAGCATCTTTCTTTTTGAATTCCAATCGCGCTTGTGTCTACTGTCGCTTGGCAACATATTTAGGAAAAAAGAAAACAACCTGCAACTCAATGTGTTAATCGTGCCGACGAGAGAATGCCTACTGCATTATGAGGTCGCGAACGATTACCGGTACTTCCGGGTTATCTCTCCGCCAATTTAACAAGTGTCCATTTAGCGAAAACAGTTAGTTGGGAGGCCAAAACTGCGCAATGTCGGAAAGAATTTGAAGAAAGGGATCATCAGCTTGCAGCCTATGCCGCCACATAAAGTTAGGAGAGCCGTGCTGTCGCTTATTCCTGAACTTGGCGGCTCTCCATATTCGTTCGACGTGTTGCGTGTGTTTGTGGCTCAATAACATTCAAGATGTGATTCACTGTGAGATGGGCAAAATCTTTCTTCACTTGATTGTATTCACTCCACTCGTCTGTGATTACTGTGGAACCAGTCTGAACCGACTACTTGATTATAGGCGGCAGTGTTGCTGCTCTCAGGTCTGGCATTGCATACAAGAAACAGTCTTTAGTCTCACGACCCATTCCACCAAATATCCAAATTGTGTGGTGTTCATGATTTATTGTTTTATGTTTAATCTTCACAAAATGATTTAAGTTTTTGGTACTTCAAATTTGTGTACAATTTTGGCAGAGAATTAATCCGAAAGACCTGGATTACCTACAGGTTTCGGAACCCTGTTTGAAACCCTGTGCCGGGAAACTTTGGGTGGACTTTTAAACACGTGCTTCACTCTTAGAAATATTTGTTTTTAATCGTGTCACCCCAAGCAAATCATTCCACTGCCACAATAGCGCAGGGGGTTACATAGAGCGATTGGGTATAGGAAATGTCAGAAGGAGGGTGATAGACGACTTAGGATGTACATAGGGAGAGAGTTGGAGAGAGTGGGTGTGAGTTAGTGTGTTAGTAGGTGTCTATTGACCCGACATTTAAACTAGAAACAAAACATCCAGTCTGGCTCTTCCAGTGAATAAACAGTAAGTGCTTGTTTTTTAGGAGGGAACATACTTGAGGTCGAAAAATTTGCCATACGTACAAACTCCTACACAAAGCATGAATCTTCAGATCCCTAAAACCAGGATAACTTTAATGATGACCCTGGAAATTCTCCAGTTAGATTAATAATTTTACATTTGAAGATTTAAAGATATAAAAATAAAATGGTCTCGTGAAATGTACAAGGTCGTTAAGACTGCATTACAAGAAGCGTTACTCAAACCTCAGAAAACATTACTCGCCAAACATACGACATTTGTCGAGAAATAGTTGGGCAAACAATTTAAATGTACACGGACAAAAAAAAAAAAACACTACTTAATGAAAAAAGGTACACCATGCAAAATAACCGATTGAAGGAGGTTAACAAAATGAATTGCAACCAGAATAGACGAATAAAAACATGAAAGAGAACGAGAATCAGAAAAATAAGTAGTAGCATCACACAAGCCGCAGGGCATAATGAAGAAACCAAGATAACCACAAATCACTTTGAAAATAATGCTTAAAATTTAGAAGTGTTGGAAAGGTGGGATCTTAATCGGTTACAGAACGGCGATAAGACGAGTTCATAGCACATTGAACCGAATTATTTTATGGAAAACAAGTAAAGTATACATGAGGTTAAATAAGAAATCAAGAACCATATAAGTGAGATTAAAAATATTGCAATGGATGAACGAGGACAACTCTCAAAATTACAACTAACAATGCATAACTCGAAACTATTAAGCTCTACCATGCAGCAGGCAAATTAATTCTGGAAATAATCCTTAATAAAGCAATATATGCATCAGCAATGGCAGCAACAAAAATTATACATCAGAGTAAAAAAGGCAGTCTAACAGACACGAAGATTTACCTTGGAAAAGAAAAATAGAAAAAGAAATTTAACAACTTAAAAGTTAATTTTCAGTACTCGATCAACTGGCAAGTGGAATAGATGTGAGAACTAGAAAAGTGAGAAGAGTCGAAAGAAAATACAATATTAAGAAGATAAATGAAGTCCTATCACCTAAAGAAAAAAATAAAGAAAACAATACAACTGAAGACTCAAAAGTAAGACGCTATGAAAAAACATCACGATGCCACAAACAGAACAAGAACTTTCAAAACAATGCAAATACATTTTAAAGGTAAGTAAAGAATTGAAGTTACAAAATTTGAAAATGTTATAGGATTCTGGGAAGAAATACACGGTTTGCCTTAAAGAACATAACAAATAAGCAAACTGGATTGCGCAACATAAAGAACGAATAAAAAAAAGTCTTACAGACATAGGCTGGAATCAGAGAAGATGGAATTAAATGCGCACTGAAAAAAGCACACAATTGAAAATCTCCAGAAACAGATAAAATTCAAACTTTTGTCTATGTTATTTAAATACAGCCCATAAAAAATAACCAAGGAACTTCAAGCAATGACTAAGGATCCTACTAAAATTATTGCATGTATAACTGAACTGATTAACTTTTTTCTGCCCAAAAATAGTGACACCAACATCTCAAAATACTACATACCAATTACATGCCCTCCCACAACATACAAACTCTTGACATCTATTAAAATGCAGACATGTTACATCTTTAAAAGTATTGAAATACTCCCACTTGAAAAAAAAGTGCAAACGTGGGTATTACGGATGTATAGAACAATTAATTATTCATAGGATTATGTTAGAAAAGTGCTTCACTGCAAAAAAAACTTTTAGTACTGCCTGTATAGATCATCGTAAGGCTTTCGGTAGTTTAGCACATTCCTGGATCTTAAAGTTTTTGAATATGCACAAGATATTACGCGTTATCATCAATTTTATCAATCAATATATGTCTGTTTGGAAAAAACACTTTCCTCTATAAGTATAGTGAAATAAACATCAACAGAAGAATATTTCAAAATAACTCGTCACCCTTTCTGCATATCACTAACAACATTAACTTAACAATACAAAATGTGGTTATAAAATAGCTCAACAGAAAATAAGCCATCTATCTTACATGGCTGACAAAGTTGTATGCTAAGAATTACAATGAGCTGGAAGGTCTTCTGCAAACTGGAAAATGCTTCAGTTAACATATTAGAATAAAATCCAATTAGTATAAATCTGATAAAGCCACAGTTTTACGAGTATCACTAAAAGAAACATCCTCTTTTAGCTTAGACTTACTGTAACAATAAAAGTTTTAGAGAAAGAAGATGCTTATAAGTAACTAGGTGCAAATAAAAGTAAAATATTCACGATAAGAAAATGGATGTAATATTGGGAAAAGAAGTGTGCGACTGATATTAAAACACGATTAAATTCTCTCAAAAACTATCGGGAAGAATAGACGTTCAGTACAACTTACATTTCAGCGTTTTGATAAGGAAGACTGGAACAGTTTAAAAATGTGTCCGGAGACACCGTAACTATTTATCTTAAGAAGAATATATGTATCACAAACTACGTCAAATGCTTTAGTGGAGTTCAAACCAACAGCACAAGCTTCAGAGTTCTCATCTACAACGTGATAACTCTATTTCCGCAAGATTCATGAAAATATATCAGCAATGGACCTAGAGAAACGAAAATCATAATGCTTGTCTGAAAGAAGGATCTGCGATGTGAGACACCCTCTACCAATTCAGCATTGATTAGGGCCTCTATTAGTTTACTAACATTGTCAGAAGGCTATTAGGCGGAAAAGTTGGTCTGTTCAGCTGTGTTCTTAAAAATGCATAAACAATTAGGACTTCCAACACGCAAGTAAGCAAGAGGCAGTACTGCATTTCTTAAAAATATAAGTAGGCACAAATATAAACTGTCCATGTGTGCATCTGTGTGACAATTCTCGAGTGTTTTCGGCAATATGTTGAGAACTCAGTAAAAATCTTGTGTAATTAAACGTCTTATTTGTTCTGAATATTATTTTTAATTGTTTATAAAATTCACAAAATTGTCAACCAAAACGTCATTGGCGAAATATGCGATGGTTAATTTACCGAGTCGAAACAAACAATAAATATAATTCAAGAATTCCTTAAATTACTTAAAAGTTATTTTTAGATATCTTTAAATAAAAATTGTGTTGAACAAAAGTATTATTACGTTTTGAGTTGAATTCTCTTTTCATATGACTGTTTTGTTTACAGTTTATCAAAATGTGTATCATCAATGTATTATGCAAGGAGCGTAAAATAGTTAACAAAATATCCTGTTGTTAAATTTGAAATTAATTATTTCTGAACATGAAATAATCACAAACACAAAACAAATTAATGACATAAAGAAAAAGAAAAGAAATATCTATACAGTATTTAAATTAGATGTGGTATTCTAATTATTTAAACTATTTACATTGTTCCGGCTGTTTTCCTGAACTTCTTTTTTCATATTAACATATTTTTACCGTTCTGACCTTATTCAGGAGTCTGTAATTTCAAACCCCTTATTTCGTCTACCGGATTAGATCGTTCTGGTTCTGCGTCTCTTCTATATATTTCAATATCACTTATCTTCATTTTAAATCTTCTTTTCATAATTTTGTTCACCTCTGCTTTATCCAAGTTCTGAACTTTAAAAAAGTAAAGAGACGGTTACTTTTTATTAAATTGGCCTTGTGTGAAACATAACCAAACTTCTTAAAACGTATAGGTTTATTCACTTTCATCAGAAGATAATAGATTGGAATGGGTGGAAAAATAAAAGTATACCTTTTGTATGTTTAAATATAAGTTTATTATGGAAAAGAATATCATGATTTGGTAGAAGTTAATGTTCACTGAGAAACTGTATTAAGACGTTACGAGTACCAAGTATTCCTAGTAGTCATTGTAAGAGTGAGCTTATGTGTACGTAGGCAGGAATGTCTGTCTGTATGTATGAGTGTTGTCGTTAGATAGTAGAGTCTTAGAAGTTATCGCTGGGTGTGAATGGTGAGAAGGAAGGAGGTGAGAGGTGAGAAAGAAAGATAGAGACAAGAATAGCGCTTGCTTGACGTTTGACAAGGGTACGTGTTAAATACGCTCGTCATCTTATCTCTCTGGCGACGGTCAAAGTTGGCCCGTCTTTTATTTCGTTTGGGAAATCACACCCGGGATATGATTTTCATCTTTCTATTTTTTAAGCGCTTTCTATTTTTATATTGGCCGAAAATCAATTTGCATCAAGCTGTGAAATTTTGCGAGTTTTATGTGTGTTAAGCTAGGTTTTGTAAATTCGAGTAAATTTGTTTATTTCTAACAAAATCAATGAGTCAGTGCTTAGCATGTTGATCTAAATCTTGATTGGTCACTACAAACTCACATTTATTTTTCATTGTGTCTTCAACTGATACTGAATTAGTATATATTGTTATTTTAGCTTAAATTTTCTATTTTGAAACTATCTTATATTTTTATTTTTGAATATATTCTTTGGTTTATGCTGTTGCCCATCATTACACGGAAAACATAATTAGTACTGCTCCTAATGCATCCCTACACTCATCCTGTTGTGATATTTTTTTAAGGATTCTTTAAACAGCTGGCTGTATTTATTTTTATACGTTTTACAATTACGTAATGTTCTTGATAAAGTTAGCAATTTTTACAATATTTACTGTTGACATATCTTTGTTGATATATTCACGATGTTTCGGTTGTTGTATGCTTCGACCTTTATTTCTGCCAGTATATTTGTCTCTATATTTTGGGTATATCGTTTCCTTATTGATCCTTCAATATTTGTTTATGTTTCTGAGATGAGGTATTGTAATTATTTAGAATATTTATGTTTTTCGTACTTTTTTGTACTTATTTAGTTGCTATATTCACGGTCAAAATATTGTGAGGATGTCATCACAATGAGTACCACAGTCCGAACAATATAAATAGTCTAAATAATTTAAAAAAAAACTAATTTCAGAAGTATGAAAAAATATTAACATTTTGTTCTTCCGCTTTGGATAATTTAACTTATAATTTATTAATCTTATTTACGCACGGATCAAGATAGTATCGATCCCCCAAAAAACATTTTTTTAATCGTATCACCCCGAGCAAGGCGGTAACGCCACTGATGTGCAGGGGGCTACGTAATAGTGAAAAAAATTGGAAAAGAGAAAGCCGGAAACCATATCCTAAACAGGAAACAAGGGATGAGCCTCTTAACCTGTTGAATAGACGTGGGTGGAGTGAGAACTGGGCGATACTTTTGCATGAATTTTACAATTGTTACACGGTGTCATACAAGGATTTAGTGCACGAAACTCGAGCAGGTGCAGCTGGAGTCAATATAAGACTTTAATCATACAATTATTCAATTTGCGCAAAAGTAATTTTTAATTTAATCATTTCACCCCAAGCAAGGTGGTACCGCCACTGGTGCGTAGGGGTTACATAAGAGAAGAGTGAATGTTTACGCAGAGGGACAGCAAAGGGAAAAACGAACCAGTTGTTTGGGGTGTCAGAGAAAGAGCAAGAGAAGGATGAGAATACTAGTGTGAAGACAGTTGCGCGGGTAAATTGAGAAAGGAAAAGAACAATATATACGTGGTGATGTGTAGAGGACAATAGAAGGACTGGAAATGGGAATTGACAAGGATTCTTGGAGATTGTAGCTGTCCGGAAAGAATCTATACGGATGGGAGTCGTAGTAATATTATTATTTATATTATTTGCCATCCCATTAATATCCTCAACTTAATTGTTAATATCTTAAACTTTTAAACAGGGAAGGGACGTCGGCTTTGTTGAATTATCATTAATATGTGCAAATAGATTCTCATGTAGCCGGATTCACACTCCGCCGGATGTTTTAAATTGGAATATAGTTATCTCCCTTCACGTCTGTTTAAAATTAGGGTTTGAAATAGTTATAAACTCTTCCCGTTTTCTTTTAGTCCTAGTCGTTCCTTTGCGCTTTAGTGGCATTGTCACTTTGCTTGGGATGAAATGATTAAAATATATGTCTATCAATGTAATCTTCATGGAATTCCGAACTGATTACTGTATTTAATTAACGGGGTTAAAATATTCTTGCTCCGCTGACTTTGTTTATGTGGATATCTTCTTATTTATCTCTGTTACATTTTGGATTTGGGTTGTGGTTCATTAGATATAGGTTGGAGAGCCTAGTTTAAGATCGAGTTCCAAATGAATTTCTTACATACACTTATGCTTATATAACCTTGGAAAGGTAAGAATCTGTCTCTTCTCTCCAGCTATGGGCTAAATAACAGGACAAATTGGGTTCTATAGCCTTTTTTTAGCAACCAGTCTACCGTAGAAAGTAATGGCAAATGACTGCGGAAAAATATTCTATCCAGTCAGACATGTCTCTTTCGAGACAAGATCACTTAAGCGTGTATCACGTATCACGTATGACACTTAACTAGGTGCCTTTTATGCTAGTGCATGTTTTTCCTGATCAGCTGATTATATTACCCAGCCCAATGATTGAGCCAATTCTGAAAGCTTGAACTAAATGAGCAGCACTCAAGAAAGTACAAAAAGAGATAGCCCTAAGCATGTTCAGCGAAAGGAGAACAATTTACACCCGTAGAATAAATCAATGAATCACTTAAAAATTCCATAACTGTTATCTGGATCAAATGATCAAATCTGCAGTGAAAAAACTTGGGATGAAAAAAAAATTAAAATAACGAAGTTAATCTGAAAGGCAACTATGTAAATAATTGTAATTTATCATTTAAGAAATTCAGAGAAATATCTCGTTTTTTCAGAAGCCTTTTTTTAAAATTTCATACCAGTGTTGATATGCAGTGGTGATACTAGCCGCTCTCTGAAATGAAAGATCAAGAAACATTGTATGTAGTCTACGATAGAAATTAAACTCAGTTATAAGTGATATTTTATTGATGCAAAATTTAGCCTTGAAATCATCTCGAAAGTAATCAACGTAAAAGATTTAAAAACAAAAGAGAAACGCAAATACTGAACAATAATTAATTAAACAGTGACAATGTAGACGCCGAAAACTTCTTCAATAGACCTATTGTAAAGATAAATATTTCTGATATAAAAAAAAATAATGGTACTCACTGAGAGCAGACATCAATTAAAGCCCCCAAAATGACTTACGGAATTGTCAAAACGATACATGGCGCTATTCTGTCTAAATATATTGTGACGAAAATATTCACATTTACTAAACTCAAAGCGTCCAAGATGTTTTGCTTGTTGGGTTGCTGTTTTGCAATGGCTACGTGCATAAACCCACGTTAGACAGTTCGTCATTTCGTCAGCTGCATCCTCTCCTCTCGCATGTTTGGTCCAAGTAAAGTACATTCTTCGACATTCTTTATTTTATGCTAATTGGCACGAGCTAGTGATTCTGATTGAGAGCAAAGCTAACAGAAATGAGTGGTGCGTTGGCAGTGTTTCTGGTCAATAAAAAAATTCTGGGACATTGGCTAGTAGTGCAGTTGGGACCGTGGTGACGTGCACAGTTATAGAGGTTCGTATTAAGTTACGACTCTGCTTATTTTTTCTGGGAGTTAGACGCTAGCCTCGAACCTATCAATAGAGTGAGCGGTGTAATTACCAGTATCTACCGAAAGGTGGGAGGAATTCATTGATTAACAACATATATCTGAACCCTAACAGTTATCATTTAAACATTTGGGTCAGGTAAATGAACAGAAAGTATGACAATGAGATACGAAGGCCTATTGGCATGGCTAAGGACGCATTCGAAAAGATGAGTAGAATATTAAGAAACAGCAAATTTCGTTGGCAGCTAAGAAAATATATTGGACTTTTATCTGTCCTCATATATGGCAATGCGTGACAATCTCCTCAGCGATGAAGTAAAGACGAATCAAAAGAAATGTGGTTCTACAGAGAAATACTGAGAATATATAGACCGAAGATATAAGCAACGATGAGGTTTTGAAGAGAATAGAATAAAAAAGGAAACTGGTACTGAACATCAGGAAGCGACAGTTGAAGTTTCTGTCTCATGTATTGAGGGATTGGAGGGGGAGAGAGACAGGGGAAAACAGTGCAATACATGCTTGATGAGCTTAAGCAAACGAATAGCAGAGCGTGGTTGAGTAAAATAACAAGACAATTTATTAAGAGCTACAAGCGAAAGAATGATGTGGAGATCCATATCCTGAAGTAACACAGTACATAAAAGAATGGTTGAAAAGTTGTATAATTTATGAGACTGATAAAATTTTAAGGTTTTAATAATTTGGTACTAGACTTTTTTTCACTATGTAATAAAAATGTTATTAAAAGCGTTGTGGGGAACTTATTTGAAAAGTCAAGATTTACGAAATTAATGATGTCATACATTTTCGGTGATATAAATTCTAAAAATACTGAAATTCTTCTCGTCTATTAGGTACCAAAGTGTTATTTGGCTCAGTGAAAATGAAGACAGTGGGTCAGTTAAGTGCCATACGCGATACGTGCTTAGGCGATCATGTCTCAAAAGAGACATGACTGACTGGGCAGAAGATTTTTCCGCAGTAGTTTGCCATAATTTTCTGCGGCAACTGATTGCCAACCAAGACTATAGCATCCAATTTGTCTTGCTATTCAACTCATAGCTTCAGAGAGAAGTAACGGGTTAATACCTTTCCCGAGGGCGTTTGTGCGTAAGTGAATGCAATAAATTCATCTGGAATTCGAACTCGGCTCTCCGATTTCTCGTTCGAAGCCGCTAAATACATTAAATATTTTCATATGCGCCACAACATACATTAAATATTTTCAGTAATATATCCTAATTTACAATAGCGAGAAACTGATTTCTCGTGATGAGTTCGGCGCTAGAGTTATAAAGAAATTATCTTTGATTTGGTTTGAGAAAGATGTTCCGAATCAAAATTCGTTTAAGTTTATCAGGTACACAGAAAATATGGGAAACACAGCGACCGAAAAATTGTAGCTATAACAACCAAGATGAGGATATTAGTTTGATTAGAAATCTATATTGTACTAATTCCTCATTTAGAAAGTGATAACATAAATTATCTTTTATCTTGTTAGATTTGTTTTGAAATTTAGCAATAACAAAAAACATTTAGCATTTCGGATATCCTCTGCAAAAAATTGTATTATTCTTCATTAACACTGCTTTGTTTAATTAATTCTCCAAGGAATGTGGTCTTTTTACATTTTCTTTTACTTTTTTCATATTGATCACTGTATATTTTAGAAATATTTTAGTAGTTATTTTCTTTGTATAGCACGTTTACACTTTTCGTTTATTTCTCATAATTCATTTTAAATGGTTTACAGATGTTTTCAATAAAAATAAGTCATCTGTTTTATGTAGAAAGCATGTTCTCCACCGTTTTTCGTGAGCAACATTGTATGTCGTTTGCATAATTTATATTCAATTCAATGTTCACTATTTTGCAAATTTGGATGATATATAACACCGACAGTATACAAGCACATGTTCTTTAATTTTATTATTGTTCAATTCTACTAGTAACCTAATTCCTATGTTCTGCGTTTGGATATTTGTTCTACACGCATCCAATATCTAATATATATGTATATATATATATAGAGAGAGAGTGATAGTGAGAGAGAGAGAGAGAGAGAGAGAGAGAGAGAGAGAGAGAGAGAAAGAAAGAAAGATAGAGAGTACTGTAAAATGGGGTGGGATTAACAATTTTTGAATTTAAAGAAGTAAATCCCAACCCATTTCATTTTCCTATGAATGGATTTTTTGGGACTTCTACCGGTATAAAATCTTTTGTCATTTGAATTTTATTGAATAAAAAATTTGTCGTTTCGTCGATGCTGAGGAATGAAGAAGTCCTCGTAGAAATGTCATTTATGGCATTTCTTTTTAAGATCAGTAGTTTTCTATTCATATGAATTAATTTTTTAAAAAATTGGGTTGACGTATTTCAGGCAGCATGTGTAAAATTTTGTGGTAAATATGTTCATATCGTATAAAATAATTTTAGTGTAATTTTTAAACATACATCAATATCTAAACACTAGTGTTGATTATGTTCCAATTCTTTCGAACGATATTCAGCTCTCACCATTCCCCCAAAAACGTTGAACTGGTTCCGTCGGATAACAAGATAAACATGATAACGAGATTGAATTTCACCACTAGCAAAGATTTATCGTCAATACAAGCAATAACTGATAAAACACATTCTCGATCCCGCTGCCTGCAGCAGCAAAAGTCGATCGTAGATATGACACAGTAGTCTTTTTTTTCCTCAAAAAAAAAAAAAAGTAAGGATCTAGAATCGGATGTAATTTATTTAGTATAAATGTCAAAATCCGAGTGATAAATCGTTTCCGCTTGCTATTAATTTTTTAAAGACATTTAGTTAAGCATGTTTTCGGATCTGATTTAGAACGGATAGCTTGGGTGCATAGAATTAGCTATCTGCTTAGAACATTTGGTTTTTCTTTGATTTTTTCCCCTATGTTCGATAATTCATGTCAAAATGCGTAAGTAATTAAATGGAAGATAACGCGAGGGAAAAATACTGAACTGATGCAAGGAATTGATATTTGATTATAGTATTGCCAACTACTTTTATTGTATCGTCAAAATTGTTATATCTAAGGCGTTTGTCATAACCGCCTTCTAGTTCAGTGAAGCTAACAATATAGATTTTTCGATTCTAAAATTTATTTTATATCTATCATAACTTTTAATATTATTTTTGTACACACACGCATATGCATGCAAGCATTCACACACACACACACACACATACACACATACGCTCTCACACTCTGATCCAGCACTCTGGAAGAATAGTAGACTTTGAAAAAAAAAACAGTAGCTACTCTAGCTTCTACTCATCGTTCATTCAGTAATGAATTAAAACAATCTCACTATTGGAGTATGAATACATGGTATATCACATGCCTAAGTCTTCTTCAATTCAGTCGGGTTTTAATCCTGGGTAAATGCAATCTGATGTCTAACCTTACTGATGAGCTGCGAAACAGATCTTTCTGCGGATGATTTTATCTATATATATTTGTATTTACGCAATAAAACATCTTTTATCCAAGTTTCATTGAAGGCTACTGAGAAGGCCTTGAGATAAAGAATTTCTATTCAAATGTTTTTCTATATATCTTTTTATAAATCGTTTCACCCCAACAAAGAGGTACTGCCACTGGAGCGCAGTGGGCTAGATAAAAGTAGAGTGAAATATATATGAAGAGAGCGAAGAAAAAGAGGAACAGGTTACAGTTCGTTAAGTGAATGATGGAAAAACCACTGTGAAGAGAGTTTTGTGAGAGTAGAGTGAAAAAGAAGAACAAGATACATGTGGTGCTGCGGAAAGGGTAAAATAAAGATGAGAGTCAAGAGGATAAGAGGTGATAATAAGAGATTGTAGCTATCATAGAAGCAAGTATACAGAAGAGAGTTCCACAAGCGAGAAGTGCGAAAAAAGAAGCTGTAGAATAGTAGAGGTGGCTACATTCTGTTATTTGGACTGGAAATCGGTGGATCCTCGTTGCCAGTCTAGTTGCTCGTGCAAATTCTTGTGGATGGGACAGCAGGGATCTAAGGTCCTCAGAGCTGAAACCATGAAAATATATGTAGAGACGGAGGGAAGCCACATCGCGTCGCTGAGAAATTGTGTGGAGACGGACTGCCAGGGCGGGTCGATTACATTGCAGATTCTTCTTTGGATCCTGTCAAGATTCCGAGATGAATAGTAGGGGCGCTAGACTAGATATGCAACATAATTTTATGCATCGGCAGATAGCTGATTTGCATATGTGTAAGATAGATTCATACTAGAAATCTTCTTGGCCTGTCAGATTGAACCTGCCTTTCTGGATTCAGCTATTGATTCAATATAGCCATTCCACTTTAGTTCGGCTGAGAAGGTGAGGCCTCGGAAACGAATCTTGCTTTTGGGGAGACTATCTTGATTTATGTTTATGGGGGTGGTCAGGAGGCCTGTCTGTGGTGGTTAACGAATAGCAGCTATGTTTTGGAAGCATTAAAATTTACGAGCCCTTTCTTACCTCAGTCCACTACAGATTAGAAGTCCTTCTGAAGATCAGTAGCGAGGTTATCTTTGTCCGCATTGGCAGATTTCTGACTGAGGAGAAAGTAAATGGTGGAGTCATAAGCATAAATAAATACTTACGATTTGGTAACATCCAGGAAGGAGATTGTTGATCAATATCAGAAAAGCGCCGGACATTAGATAGAGCCCCAGGGGATATCCGCATTAGTGTGAAACGATCTGAAGACATGCCCGTTCACGATGACCTCATTATACGGCTTGATATGAATGATTGAATCAAATCAAACAAGCGTCCAGTGATATCATAGCATTGTAGCTTGTGCAGAAGGCCAGCTTTCCAGAATATATCGAATGCTTTGGAGATATGCAGGCCAATAGCTCAAGGTTCTCTGTTCTTATCAAGGGCCTGGTATATATACTCGATGATGGTAGTTACTATATCAGCAATAGACCTGGTGAAGTTCTCTCCGTCGGAGAATAGTTTATGGGCACAGAGATGTATAACTTTTTCTGCATTGATGATAGCCTCAAACACTTTGCCGACAATCGGTAGAAGGCTGATAGCGTGATAAAAAGAGGTGGCCTAGTGCTCTCTAGAATTCTTAAATACAGGTACCACAGAAGAGGCATTCCAACAGAGAGGAAAACAAAATGAAGAGAGACAGAAAATATAAATTCTGGAGAGGACAGAGGGGTACATTTCTTCAAGGTGTGCAAAAATGTTCAATATAGTAGAAGGCATTCGGATATATATATATATATATATATATATATATATATATATATAGAGAGAGAGAGAGAGAGAGAGTCAGATTTGGGGCTGAAATTTATAAAAGTTCAATCTGTTTTCATGTAGATATTTTCTTCAACGAAGAAAAATAATTTTCATCCGTTTATTTTTAATTATTTTACTAAACCGGTTCTTCAATTCTCGCTGTAAAGAACATAGCAAGTCGTCGTCTTTATATTATAATACAGTCATCTAAGTGTGTCACGTTTTTGCTGTAATGAATTAAATTAAATGTATTTTGTAAATGAATCATATTTCCGAAGAAAATCATTGTAATGGAAGAAAGAATGAGACAACAAAAAGGATCCATGTGAGAACTGTGGAGAATATTAGAGATTACGAGCAGAAGAGAGACATACAATCCGTAAACCTAATAGAGAATGAATGCAAGCAAGGAGAAGGGAAAAGTGAGAGAACTTTAACTTTATGATCAATAATAAGAAAACATGATAATTCCACAGCTAAAAAGTATTTAGTATATAAATATATATAGAATATATATATATATATGTGTGTGTGTGTGTGTGTGTGTGTGTGTGTGTGTGTGTGTGTGTGTGTGTGTGCGCGAGTATGTGTGCTTATGCATCTGAGATGAGGTAGTATTTACATTATTTAAATTGTTTGGACTCTTGTCTTCATATTTATTGCCATATTTACGACTTATCGGCCGTTGTAAGCTCCGGCCTTCTTCTAACGTTTTGTATTTTGAATCGAAATTTTTATTTCAATCACTGGGGTATATTATTCTCATTCCATGTGCCATGACACTTGCAGGTGTCATGCAGTTATCTCTCTTTCACTTAACTGTGTAAGTTAATTTTTCACCACTGCTGTAGCCAAGTATTGAACTCAGAACACTTTGGGTCATGTTACAAAATCTAACCAACGCTTTATCCATTTGACATCCGTGTATGAATTTTGGGGATTTATAAACCTAATGTCTCCATATCATTTTTTTTACCAGAGCTCATAGCGCAATCTTTGAAGCTAATAATTTTCTGTCATTGGGTATTATTTCTTCTCATATTGTATTAATTTCTATGCTTGGCTGGCTAGGAGATTTTCTGGCCAAGCATATACGCTGATTCCTTAAGTTTAGGTAATTTGCACTGGTGTTCTCTATCAACTATTTCTACTTCATCCTACACGGAATGGTGATCCCCTGCGCCTGATTTTTCTGTCTCCCCTCGTGTTACGGCTTTGTTATGTTTTTGCAGCCTTACCTTAAGTATTACTGCGTTTTTGAGCTTGTGTATAATACATTGCATTAGATATTTACAATTCCGTCAGAAGCGCTTCCAAATTTAATCTCTCGCATACACATCGTTTGAAATTATAATATTTGTATATTTATTTAGAAATATCAGAAGGCAATATACGTATGGCTTATTTGCCCGCTTCCAGAGATTACCTGAGGAAATCAATTAAAGCAACCATCTATATACAGTATTGTGCAAAAGTATTAGGACAAGTACTATTTTATCTTTTATAATGCATCAAAATAAAGTTTAAAATCACCCCTGTCCTAACACTTTTGCACCATACTGGTAGTGTGCAAAAGTATTAGGACAGGGGTGATTTCCTAAGAACCTCATTGAAGTTCAAATAAGGGTGAAAAGCCAAGTAAATTGCTAATAAATATTGATTATTTAAAACTAGGTCTAAAATAAATGTATTAAAAAGAAGTTATATTTAATTTTTCCTATTTTCTATTAAACAAGTTATTTTGAAACTACTCTATTGAGCATCTATGGGATATTTTGGATAAAAAATGATAAATCTAATGTTACTTCGCAAGACACACTATGGGAACAAATACAATCTGCTTGGCAGGAGATACCATTAGATACATTGAAGAGGCTCATGATGCCAGTGCCTGACAGAAGGCTGTGATCAAAGCAAAATGCTATTATACTAACTATTAATTTTATTGTGTAACAAGTATTTTTTCTTGTTAAAGAATTTGTTGAGTAAATGAAATAAATTACTTTAATAAAATTGTTTATTTTCTGTAAATATGCCTCATAAAAAATAAAATAGTTATTGTCCTAATACTTTTGCACAGTACTGTATGTAGTATAAGTAGAGTATATTCTGTCTCCATTAAGCTATTTAAAACTACAAAGCCACTAATAGTAGATGGCTAGCGCATATTTTAGTATATAGCCTATGAGAAAAGAGGAAGTAATGTCTATGAAGTTATGTAAGAAACATAAGTGTTGACCTCTGACTCGAAGACGTTTAGATTTTAAAGATCGGAAAACATCCTGTCAGAATACTGATCCCCAAAGTAGCAGTACTTAGAAAGAATTTGTCTCAGTTTATCCTACATATTTCTGATGATATATGATGATTCGTTAGTTGTGCACGTAGCAGGTGGAAAGCTCAGTGATGGAGAAACCAAAGAGTGTATTTCGTCAGAACATTTCCATTAAAATATTGATGTAACAGCCGGAGTAATTCGAAGTGTAGTCTGTGGGAAAGTGGGTGTAGCGTAGAGATTAATTAATTACGCGCAATGCCACGTCGTTGCTTTTGAAATTTACCAACATAGGCAATAAGTAGTTCCAATAATATGGCAGTACTACACATTGGGGTGCAGTGGATATTAGCTCAGAACGAGAATTGGGAGAGCCGAGTTCAAATTCTATTCGAATTCGTTGCGTTCACAAATACCCTTGAAAAAGGCTTTAATCCGCTGCTTTACACTCCAACTGTGGTTAAATAGCAGGACTGATTCTATAGAATTGGTTAGCAACCAGTTTAGCGCAAAACAAATTGGCAACCTACTGCTAGAAAAATCTGCCAGTTAGTTATGTCTCTTTCGCGACATGATCAACCAAGTCTGTATCATGTATGGCACTTAACTGACTGGTTGATGTCTCTTGTAAAACTAGATAAATAATGCTTCCCTTATGATAAATGTATGATCAGTATCTGCTTGATGATGATGAAAAGTTACTAGATTTTTTTTGGGGGGGGGCGTATTGAATTTTACATGTCACTACGGAGATACCATGATTTGGTCAGCTACAATCAATGATGACTTTTGTGTCAGACACAGGTTCACAGGAATTATCTAAATATTTCGTTTTTCGGGGCGATTTTGAATATACTTTTAACCATTATCAGGGGTGAATATTGTTTTACGTGTAACTGAACATATGTAGAGTTTTTGAATATAGAGTCATGTGTATGCAGGTCCATATTAGGGCCCCAGCAGTCACCGCAATTGCGTGGTGGGAGCAAGTTTCCTAGGGGCGGCAAGGCCCCGGGAAGATGCAAGAGTCCTTGGCTCAGCAGATTTATTGTAATGAAAAAAAAAATTAACAAAATAATTATTAGTATTAACTGGAAAATTATTATCATACTTGTATGTTGAAATAGATATCAACTCGTCTCTCTCTCTCACTCTCTCTCTCTCTCTCTCTCTCTCCCTCTTTATATATATATATATATATATATATACATATATATATATAAAATTTTTCGTAGAAGCCTTCCGACCCCGAAGAGGCTGCAAATCATTTGTAATTAAAAAAAAACTGCACTTGACAGAGAAATAGATTGTAGATATATGTTTCGACATACATAAAAAGTAGCCAAAAGTTGTGAAAACGTTTGTAATGTACAGCTTCAAAACGTTAATTCCGAAATTTCTTCCGTTTTTTCGTGATCACGGATTATCTGCATTCCGAGAGTATGTTGTTTTGTTTAAAGAACCATTTATTGTGGGTTCAGTATGTTCGGGGGACGCAAGTTGCAATCTGTGGGTAGAGAGGCCGCAAGGCACATTCTTCGGGAGGGGCGATGCTGCTAAGAACGGCACTGTGTGTATGCTATATTGTGAATACGGTAAGCACATTGTTGCCGTGTTCAGAATTGATATTATTAAATCATAGTATAGATTTTCCATCCTTTCTTTCTTTCTTTTAATTGCGATTCTTTTTCGCTTTTTCTCTCTCTTTCTTTTTCATTTTTTTCTTTTTCTTGTACTTAATTCTTAGGATAAGCAAAAAAAAAAGGTTAAGATTTTCTATTCTTTTCTGGCTCTCTCGGTTTCTCCTTATTTTTCCTATATTGAAATTTCTTTCATTACACCGGTCTAACTATGATGATACTAGGGGTTCTTTATGATCCACTTTTCATAAGGAAATTTATTCTTTCACATTTTGTCTATTACTTTTTTCTTATTCTCTCTTGTACATTTTCATCTGTGACGATTGGGGACACCATTGTTTCCTCGATTTCATTTTCCTTTCCATATTTCTTTTCCTCCGTGTTAAAATGAATTTAGCATCTTTCTGCTTCACAAAAGTTCTTTACTTTTCACCTATAATTTTCCCGTTTCCTGTTTCTGGGATACTGGCACATAAGTTACTTTCCTTTCATAACAAAAGCGAACAAAAGTGAATTTCTCCTGTTTCTATTATTCTCCAACATGACCTCGGAGCTTCAATGGGAATCTCTATTGGCAAAGACGCACGCGGCCAATTCAGGCCGAATGCAATCGGATCGACTGCAGATTCACAGCCCTGAAAGTTGAAAATTATTTATCCTCTTCTGGAAATTGTAACAAGCATTATATATCACTTGTCAATTTATATACTTTTGAAAAAAGTTTTTGTCTATATTTCTTAGATGAAGTAGTATTTACAGTATTTACATTATTAGGACTATTGTCCTCATCTTTGTTGCCATTTCTACGACGTTTCGTTACTTGTTTTTAAGAACACATGACTCAGTGGATATAGACGTTAATTAGTTCCTATGACTTGACCCAAAGAATTGTGTGTTCAATACCAGTCTACAGTAACGGTGAACAAGTAACTTTACAGGGTTAGAGTGAAATAGCTCATGGATACCAGAAGTGAATCTAGGTAAGCAAGATGAATGATATACCCCAGTTATTGTAATAAAGGGTTCGGTTCAAAATTCTTAGCACCTGAAGGAGGCCGGAGCTCACAACGGCCAAAATGTAGTACAAATGGTAACAAAGATGTGGACAATAGTCCGAATAATGTTAATAATTTTTTTAAAGTTCTTCTTCATTTTTTCTCACTATTTCATAAACTGGGAGGCGTATTTAGAATAATAGATAGCGGTTTGAATAGATGAACTGGAGAGCCGAGTTCGCAATCCAGTCGAGTTCATTAGAAACATTTACATGCTAATAATCTTGGAAAAGGTGTGAATTTATCTCTTTTTCCTTTGTAGGTGAATGGGAGGACAGAGTGAGTTAAATAGTCTTGAGTAGCAACTGTTCTAGGGAAGTACAACATTGAATTTCAAATCCTATAGTGTAATGTACGGTCGCTGGTGGTCTACAACATATTCCGTGGTCTTCGGCTGTCGGTCAACAATTTGGGCGCAACAAGGTTATCTAAGATCACACTGAAAATATAATGAAGAAGATGAATACAAGGCAGTCACTTTTCCCCTTTTATTTCACCATCGACTGAAGAAGCCGACACACTGATAATGACAATGACTTCTATATTAAGAATTATCGGCTAGTTTTCTTTGGTTGGGAATTGAATTTATTCCCTTTTCTTTTCTAATTATCGTCATATTATTTTGCAATTTCTCTTAATTTCACTATTTTTCTGGCAATTAAAAAAAATTTCGAGTGTTTTCCTAAAAGTCAATGTTTTCTTGTGTCTGTCATCGGACCTATCTTTCGGTGTTTTATATATTAGGGGTGTTCAGAAGTATAATTTGGCAAAACCACTCTTGCTAATTCCATAATTTACCGAAAAATTATCATTATCCACTGAATTTTTATCAGTGCCTTGCAAAACTATATATAGCAGTATATCAGTTTCATGTGAGATGACGAGTCCCGTATCTACCAATTATATGGTGACTGCAGATTGAATAGGTGAGATGAAAATCATGAAATTGTTTCTATTATAAAAAAATTAAAATAAGTTAATGATAATATAAATAATCATAGAAAGCTACGATTATGACAAAACTCATACACATAATTAAACATATTTTTTTTACTATTTCTAAAAGATTTCGTTCGGCGTTTTCTCCAGTATTTGTCAATTGTACTATTCATTTGTAAAGAGATGGCCAAATGAATTCCGAAATAGAACAATTCTTCATGAATGTACGATATGTACAATATTCCTGCACTTAAATAAGACTGTTTGGACAAGATGAACAAATTTCGGGCTAGTGAGGGGATTTTAGGGTTGGACGTCAGAGGCCACAAAATTGTGTTTTCATTAAAATTATTGATTTTGTTGTTGCTGTTCTTGTTCATTTAATCATCATTTTGTATATTTCCTTAGTTTGTCCCTTGAATAACATATGACTTCTCTCTAAGGGTTTCATAGTCAACACTTCCGACAGAGTACCTTGAAAACTTGAACTTTTAAACAATAGAGTTAATGGACTTTCTGATGGTCTTATGGATAATTGGCTGCAGCTATCATCAAAATGGGATGTTCTAATCGTATCAGGAAACCTAACAGGCGTTTAGCATTCAGCTACGGCTGCAGAAGCTCCGTCAGCCTCTTCCTCCTCTTTACAAACTTTGACAATAAACAGACGTGCAACTTTCAGGAAGCGACCTGTAAGTCACTCTTTACCGCCTTTAAGACAAGAATTATGCCCTGCTTTTTCATTTATTGAGTTAGGATAATGAGAAAGAATCAATTAGAAAAAGTGAGAGCGTTGAATAGGCGTGATCTCAAGAACTTAACCAACTTATATATATATATATATATATATATATATTTATATATATATATATGCAACAATATAAAGATAGGAAAATAAGAAATTTTCTGCTCCTTAATGAATATTTTTAATTATAGAAAAGTACAGCTGAATATCATTGTAACATAATTAACATTTTTGCGACACATAATTTCTCAAGCTTCAGATCATATTTTTAAAATGAATCCATTTTCAAACGATCATTTTTGTGGGGACTAACAGGAAAAGGTTCTGTCCAAAAGTGAAAGGTTATATTAATAAAAAAAATATAAATAGGTAAACAAATTTCAGGGTCGTTTATTTATTCTTAACGTGTCCATGCTGAAAGGATATCAAGTTTAGCGCTATTCCCCCCTTTTATACATACGACTGCTACATTCTTTTTTTTATTCGTACCAACCTTAACTTTTTAGATTTTTAAAAATTTTCCTGTTTAATATTTTTAAATCTTATTTGTGATTCAATAATGTCTTTTGTATAATGTGATGTTATTTTACATTCGTTATTTTTTTCGATTTTTGTCATGAATAATAATATTTATATTACTTTGCTAAATTTTAATTATTATCTAGCGTGAAGATTAAACACACTCTATAAAACACAGTCATTTCCTTTCTAAAGTTTAATATATCTTTATTTTTCACTTTTCTGATAATATATTATTTTTACGCCAGTATAAATAGCATGGGTCGTTTAAAAATCTAAGTATTCGTGTTTCTTTTATTTTTTTTAATATTTTCCATTTTATCGTAGAGATGTTATTATATTTTTAAACATTGCAGAAATCAAATTTTGTATCTAGGTATTTCTGAAACTTAACGAAAATTAATAAGCCCCCACGGTAACTTCAAAAATATTAAAAAATACCCATGCCCTTTGTACTGACATGAAAAATTATATATTGTCAGAAGTATGAAAAATAAAGATTTACTGAACTTTAAAAATGAAATGACGGTGTTCTGTAGACACTGTTTAAGCATCACACTAGATAATTAGAATTTAGAAAAAAATATAAATATTGATATACATGATAAAAAATCGATGAAATTACTGATATAAAATGTCACGCGATGCATAAATAAAAATAAGGCTTTATTAAAAGAGCTATTTTTTAAAAAGTGTAAAAATAAATTAAAAACTAAAAAAGTAATTTTGCTATGAAAATAAATAGAATGTAGTAGTCTCACATAAAATATGGCTAAACTTGATACACTTTTTGCACGGACACGCTAAGAATAAATAAATGAACCTGTAATTTCAGAAATTCACCAAAAGCTAATTATACCTAGTAAGTCAAAAGTTTCTCACTTTTGGGTAAAACACATTTCTCCATTTGTCACTTTAAAATGATCGCTTGGAGTTGGAATCAAAGTAAAAATGTGATTCCGAAGCATGTAGATTTCTGTCGCTAAAAAAGTGCATTATTTATATGACAATATCTATCTATCTATCTATCTATCTATCTATCTATCTATCTATCTATCTATCTATATATATATATATATATATATATATATATATATATTTAATACTTAGTCTTTGGTCCTAATAGAGTTATACCAGTACACATTTGTATTAAAAAGTGTTCGATAAATTATTTTGTAGAACATTTGAATATTTTCCATTTTTAAACGAATTTAAAATGAAATCTATCTATCTATCTTTCTATCTATATATATATTGTAATAAAATTAATTCATATATATATATATAGATATATATATATATATATATATATATATGGTTATGTTTAAAATATAAAGCAAGCTGGTTTTAATAGTAGATTGCATTATTATTTTGAAAGCTGACGTTTATTTCTAAAACTAATTTGAACCGGATCAAACTCAGCTGGTTATAACACCGCCCTCTTAATAACGTGTAATTATTATGCATTTATATTCATTAAAACCTTGTGGTTCAGGTCAACCAGTTAGGATTGTCTCGTTAGCCAAATTATGACTAAGTAGTGAGTTTGACCCCACTAGGTGCTCAACACTTTTGGCCTGGAACCTCCTATAAGCTACGCTTATAAAATCTCAGTTAATGTCTGTGAGGTCGTAAATTATATAATTTTTGTTGTCATTGTTTGATTAACTTAATGATACAAATGTATTCAGTAATATATATTCTTATTTCTAATTAGATTTATAAGTATTTTATAATTATTTGAAAGGGACTGATTATATTATAGTCATTAATGTGGTAATTAGTTGTCTTATAGGACTTGAGTCATGAAACAACAAAAACATGAAGAAGATTATTATCACAGACAGGAGGATTGAAGTAAATGTCCTGCATAAATGTCATAAATCGAAAAGAAATAAAAAAGAAAAAATGCCTACTAATTGATATCGCTTGCTCAGCGGACAATAGCATAGAAACCAAATAATCTATCGAAGTATAAAAACATGGAAACTGAAATAGACACAAATGTGGAAATCGTAAACGAGAATAGTACCAGTGATAGTAGATGCACTTTGTATTAAAAAGAAAAGACAGAAAACAACAAATTCAAAAAATCTCTGGAAATTCTAGCTTCAGAGATATACAATATTGTCTCGATAAGTACATCCCACACAATTAGAACGTTGTCTACAAAACGCTAGTGATGTTATCAAAGACAAACCCTGATATGTAGCCATAACAAAATACAGTTACCTACCTTAGGTTTCTTGGAAGGAAGAGTGACCATAGCAGAAATCAACATAATAATAAAATGTGAGTGAGCAAGATGGAACAGTTTTGCGTCCCTATCTGCTATCGCGGCCAGCCAATATTTCATTCAAACAACTGTTTGAGTATATTTATATTTATACTGCCTCACACACAATTAATGTGTTCCAGTCTGGAAAGATAGTTTGGTAGATATAAATGGTTATGTGGTTGCAGAAATTGTCTGACAGGCAAACTGGGTTCTCCTGATTGTGTGACATGGTTCAAAATATTGTTGCCAGATATAAAACATGCATCAGCCAATTTCTTGACCAAGTAAAGCACTATCTTTTCAAAGCATTTAATGTAGGCCTCCGTGTTGTGTATCAGAGGCCGCTGGAAAAGAATTTTAAGAATAATGTCACCTTCACTAATGATGCTTCCAAACACCTTTGTAATCATAATTAAATTCGGCGAGTTTTTTTCTGAATCATCTGCACTCAACTCGGATCGACATTCAATTATTCTAAAATGTTCGTAATAAAGATTCCAGTGCTAATGCCTAGCATTACAGAATTTGATTTCAAGATTTCTGGTATATGACATCAAATCATGCAGCTCTTTTACTCACAGACGTTGCCTAACAGGTTCAGCTATATTGTACCGTCTACAAAATCAAAAAGAAACAACGCGTGCGCAAAAAATTAAAAATATAAAATCGTGCCCATTTATCCATTGCATTATATATATATATATATATATATATATATATATATATGTGTGTGTGTGTGTGTGTGTGTGTGTGTGTGTGTGTGTGTGTGTGTGTGTGTGTAATAACTCGTAATAACTCATTTACAAATAGAAATATTAAAAGTTTTACATTATAATTGTATTGAACACATTTTAATACAAATCCACACTGGTCTAATCTTATTATGACCAGAAAGTAAGTAATTAAAGAATCAATCAATCAATATATATATATATATATATATATATATATATATATATATGGCCGTATCACCAAGTAGTTTTATTTCTTTAGGATTTGTTGCTTATTCCTTTAGGTTTTTCTCAATTTTTACTTCAATTAATATATATATATATATATATATATATATATATATATATATATATATATAGTTATAAGTTACGTTACATTTATGTGTATGTAATATAGAGTTCATGTACATACAACAAAATCAATTGAGGTCGGCACACGAAGCTTGTTCTGAGCCATGAAACAGTCAGTAGGCGTTTTGTTTGGATCTTATTGCCCGGTTATCTATCTATGTATCTATGTATCTATATATATATATATATATATATATAATTATGTCTGCTATTAGCATGTGTGTCTCGAATATGTTTTAAACATTCTTCGAAATATATACTCTGCCTTGGAATATTATTGTGTCATCTGACTTTATCAATAAAGTTCCACTTTGTTTTATATTGCTACCTTACAGTTAATCTTTTGATAACGTTCTGACTGTCATCAGTTTTCCTCCCTTATCTTTCTTTCCATTCTGAGTTTAATTAACCCCTTAGAAGGATGACATATCTCGTAGACGCATTTATCTTTACTTGTGTACTTAGACTAAGTTAATAAAACATCGTTCATCACAGCACCGGCACTTTCAATTACACTGGTGTCATTAGCTAGCATCTGTATGCTGAAACAGGGTCATGATCACTGATTGGTCTACGAGACGAACTGTGCTTACTCTGATTCAATGAGCAATTAACCACTCGCCTCGCATTATTTATATCCATCGCTACATTTTCTTACTAACCCAACTTTAGATAGCTAAGAGTTTGTATTCTTCAAGTCAGAGAATAATCCATATGTCATAAATCGTCTATATACTATACATCATGTTTTCCATCAAATTTCTATATTACAAATAGAATCGATGTCTTAACCAAAGCCCTAAGAATAGAAAAATACATACAGTCGCTAAGTTTGATAGAGAAATATATATAAAAGCATCACATTAACAAAATATATATATGGAAGAATGAAAATATGTTAATGAATAAAATTGAAAACAGTGAAAAATAAATTAAATTAATGAATATAAACTGTAAGGTAAAAATGAGCCCAGTAAGACAGGCAAATAAAAAGTAAGGTGAGAATAAAAACTGGATGTGCGTTGTGGTGCCGTGGATATCAGCTCGTAACAAGAAATCAGGGAGCCGAGTTCAAATTCCATTTGAATTCATTGCATTCAATTACGCGCAAATAACCTTGAGAAAGGTATTAATCCGTCTCTTTCTACCATTTATGGGTTAAATAACAGAACAGATTGGGTTCTATCGCCTTGGCTTGCAACCAATCTACCGCAGAAAGCAATGGCAACCTACTGCGGGATAATCTTCTGCCCAGTCAGTCATGTCTCTTTCGAGACATGATCGCCCAAGCGTGTTTTACGTATGGCACTTAACTGACTGACTGTGAATAAAAAATAAAGTAATTAAAAAATAAAGTGAGGGAAGTAAAAATGGATAGTAGTCCAATTATAACCAATAAGAAGACTAATTTAAGGAAGTAATAAAATCAGGACAAAAAACTAAGCAAATCTAAAATTTTAAGCTCAACTGGTTAAATCTAGGTGAGAAAATTAATAATAAATAAACAGAAATTAAAACATGGGAAATAAATAAAAATAAAAATGCTAGTCAAAAACAAAAAAGCAAACAAATTCAAATGTAAGATAAGGAAAATAGACAAATAAGGCAAGAAAATATAATAAAAATGTCATGCACGCAGTTTAAGAAATAAAATGTCAAACGAAATTATTTAAAAATAAAATCAGGTATAAATATAAAAAAAATGTTAATACAAACCTATTAAAATAAAAATACAGCAAATTAGACAATCAAAAACAAAATTTTCTCTTTACTGCCCAAACTTTATGATTTTAACTGCAGAGTACTGCATTGGCGGAGATTCATATCAATTTACATTTGAAATAACTAGTTTTAACCATAGTTTCTATACTAACTCTTTCTTTTATTGCACGTCACGCACTTTTTAGTTTTCTTGCTTTCCAGTCAACATTGATCTTCAAAATTTTAAATGCAATGTCAATCGTTATGTTTTGATTTCCTTAATTCTTGTTCTTTTATTGTTCCCTCTTCCTAACTGTAGTTCTTATCATATTACCTAACCTTCGGTAACCCCATGCGTCTTAGTGGTTTTATTGTTTTGCTTGGAGTAAAAGATCTTAAAAATCTGTCAAAATAAAGATGAAGAATACAAAAAGTTTTGAAAATTTATGATTATAATATATCTTTATTCCCTTTCGGAATCTGGTCGTAGTAAAGATGCCATGCCGGTGATGCTAATTTTCACCTAGATTTACTGCTTAGAAGTGAACGAAAGTAAGAAAATAGATGAATATGAATAATGTACCAATCATATTGATCTGTGCTGAAAGAAAATCGCTTCATGATTAAATAAAGATGATGGCAATGTCTCTAGATTTATTTCCACTTTCATGGATACATGTGTCTGAATTTACTTTAAAAGGTGCGAATTACTCCATACAGGTCTGCGTATTTGAGAGACTCAATAAAGATACTATTCCCACCGACACTGTTCAAACCATCACCCACTTTTTTTAGGAAGACTACGACACGCCATGATTTAAACCACTCAGTATCATAGAACCTATCAGCAAAGCAAGGTTCATTTATCCTTTTAAAGAATACATTTTTCGTTCAAAACTACCTCGTGAGCCTATATCTTCTTCTTCGATTTTTTCAATATGCCGCCTCCTTCAGTACACTGAGGATCAAGGTTCACGTCTGTATCCTTTGTGAACTATAGCAGTTATTCTCCCTTTGCAAATGTTCGCGTCACTCATCCAAAATAAATAAAGGAATTGATATTGAATTAATGCATTTTATATTTGATCCTACATTATTCCTTATTACTCTAAACATTATTTTTGTGCTTGAATAGATGTGCCATTATTTTTATTTATTTTAAACAGTGTCATTCGTGCATTTTCGACGGCAATCAAGCACATTAAAATAAATTAAAAAATCCATCAACTCATGTACGTTTAACCACAAAAATTGGTTCCGATAACTTGAATAAAACATGTAGATTCCGTAGAAAATCATGCATTTAATTTAAAAAATTCGCATTAATTTTCTGTTTATAAAAATATGTTAAATTTTACGATTTATAATATATTAAATCCAGTCAGTCAGTTAAGTGCCATACGTGATACACGCTTCGGTGATCATGTCTCTTTCGAGACATGACAGACTGGGCAGAAGATTATCCTGCAGTAGGTTGCCATTACTTTCTGCGGTAGACTGTTTGACAGCCAAGACTATAGAACACAATCTATTCTGTTATTTAAACCATAACTGAAAGGAATAGCCTGATTAATACTTTTGCGCGTAAGTGGTTGCAAGGAATTCAACTGGAATTCGAATTGGCTCCGCGATTTCTCGTCCCGAGCGTATATCCACTGCACAACAACGCACATCCTTTAAAACCAATCATCCCTAAAAATGAACGATAAACATTCTGCTTCATCTGTACATGGGCGTTCATAGCTCAGCAAATCTTTGTATCTTTTGTAGCACATAATAATTTTTGTGTTTTTACCATGTTTCTTATTGCTTTTTTTTGACATCCCTTCACATATTCTCGTGAGGTAGGGGGAGCTTTATTTTCTTCCGAACCTTTGCCATCGATACATTGTGTTAGAAAATTTTAAAGCTCTCTCTCTCTCTCTTTCTCTCTCTCTCTCTCTCTCTCTCTTTCTGGGACCAAGTAAATGTTTTTTTTAACATTTCAACCTAAGCAAGGGAATAAAAGACACTAAGACGCAAACTGTTACTGAGAATGAAGTAAACTGAGAGAGATCAATACAAATGAAGACTGGCGTTGCATTTTAATTTTTGAAGAATTTAGTTGACACGAATATCGGGGACATTTAAGAGAGTAGATTCCACAATGAAATGCGAAAGAAAACGATATTAGAATCGAACTTTCTGTTACATTTCGTTATTTCATCAATAAAAGAAAGTGACCGATCTGCCAATCCCGTATTGCTATGAAGTCCATGAATTCGACGAAGGAAAGCAGAAAGCTCATCGGCTCCTTTTTGTTTCCATTTCCTTTAAAACTTTGTCGTTCTTTACATCGTTTCCAGAGCATCCTTTTGTAAAACTTCATCTCTGTTATCTTCAGACTTCTTTTCGTATGTCAGTTCCCGTTCCCTGTCCGAGAAGAGGATTGATATTCCGCAGTAGTTCGTAACTTTTACTTTCTTTCTGATGAATCTTTTTTTTCTATTGCTTTGTCTAGTTTATGGGTTGTATCTTTAGCTAAGGTTTCTTAATATAATATTTTGTTTCTTAGTTCTGCTGATATAATTCGGAAATTATAAATATATAATAGGATGTTGAATTGACCGACTTTGATGTTATACTTCAATAAAAATTGTATCAGTTAATTCTTAATATACATAGAGTCGCGCCATCGATATCGATTATGACAATCGAAACGCATGAGTATAAATGGATATAGTACATTAATACGTAAGCAGAATTTTGACACACATATGACAGACATTTTCCCTTATTTAGCATTCGCACAATCTTTTCAGAGTGTTTCGGCCTCAAGCTGAGGACAGTACAGAGGATTTTAAAAAAGTTGGATGATATACACAGTCAACATCAGGTTTTTGTGAGTGATCGCTAGTGATAGAAACGTCATGCCTCAAATGATCTTCACACAGTATATCAGACTGATTTCGGAAACCGAAACCAAGTGTCTTGAGAATATCGTTCTGTCCTGTGTCAAGAGGATGGCTGATGAAAAACCATATGTCTAGCAATAAGACTCTGCACCATGCCACACGAGCAGGAGGACCCAGTGAGGGCTGTCAGACAAATTTTGCGAATACATAATCCCTTATGTCTAGCCATTAAACACCCTAGACTGCAACTCCCTTGATTATTATGTGTGGGACGCAGTTGAGCGAGTGACAAACAAACGTTATTTTAACACTAAAGATAAACTGATGGCAACGATTATGAAAGCCTTCAGCAATGGCGATTTTATTCAATAAATCGACGCTTTAATATTTTAAAATATTCTTGTGTAATTTTG
This sequence comes from Ascarosepion bandense, assembly GCA_037127315.1. Taxonomy (NCBI): domain Eukaryota; kingdom Metazoa; phylum Mollusca; class Cephalopoda; order Sepiida; family Sepiidae; genus Ascarosepion; species Ascarosepion bandense. Next base: position 3,647,499 of record JBBBDQ010001826.1, on the reverse strand, counting down.
GTAAATATATATCTTAAAATCAGACGTTTGTATTATCATTTTTGCGTAATTTATCCGATATTTTATCCATAGCACCCATTATTTTTTCATAGAAGATTATTAAATATTCATTTTAAAACTAAGCTTGTTGGCAATAATAATAATAAAAATAAATATAATGATTTCTTGTTATATTTCAATATAATTACAATTATTCTTTCTCCTCAGACAGGTCGTCATGAAAAAATATCGTTCGCATCTAAACTTTTCTTTAGATTTGATTATCTGTCCAATGATCCTCGCTAGTGAGTCTTAATCTTTTGTATTCTTTATTTTGTACTATGTCTTTTTGGTCAGCCGCAAATTCCATTCCCAAAGAACAATCAATAAATAGGTTTTCTTGACTCTGTAAACCTGGATTTCCATGTGTGGTTGTTAATTTCTAATATATATCACTTGAGAGAATTCACAGGATGTTGACCAACACGTCTCAACATCTCTGTGATGTCTCTACGTCATAATGTATCAACTAACGCTTCTATTCTGTCCCTAAATTAGTTTATTTCCAGACGACCACCGACAGAGTGTAGCTATGCCGTACTGGCAAACCTTCTGGCAGCCGAAAAAAGATGTATGAGAAGTAAGAGATTTTCTTCTCCTGAGATGATTGGCATATTGCAACGTAATTTCAGTCGATGAGCATGCATTTCGGGAAGGATAATTAGTAAGTGGTAAATGCGTGTGTTTCATAAGTTAAGGAGAGTTTGGCTAATCTAATGAGCAAACAAGTGATTGTAATATACTATGTTACTTTATCATTATACGTGTTTTTAGCATTTGGGATATTAAATAAAATTACTCTATTTGCATTAACGTACACATAAAGCCACACACACATATATACATGAATCTATCTATCTATCTATCTATCTATCTATCTATCTATCTATCTATCTATAAAGTAAAATAAATTTTCAAATTCAAAAATCTTAAATGAACATTTCAACATGAAATTCCTAAGAGAGATTTCATGTATTCTCAGCAACAGAGAGAGAGAGAGAGAGAGAGAGAGAGAGAGAGAGAGATATTCATGTATATATATATATATATATATATATATATATATATATATATATATTAATCATTTCACCCTGAGCAAGGCGGAAACGCCACTGATGTGCAGGAGGTCACATAAATGTAAAAAGATTAATTAGAAAAGAGTGAGAAGTACAAACTAGTTAGAAAGGAACAATAGAAAGCAGGTGCGATGACAGATACATAGGTGGAGAGAAAGGGAAGGTTATACAGGGATGGGGAGAGAGAGCTAGAGTCCAGTGGTTAGTAGATGAGTATTGACTTTGCATTTAAATTTCTGGAGGTTGTAGCCGTCAGGAAAGCAAGAATACGGGAGCGAGTTCCACAGGCGGGAAGTGCGAGAGAAGAAGTTGCAGGAGTACACACATGAATCTCTCTATAATTATATTTTTTCTTGCTATAAATGCTATATATATTTTGTAAATATTTTGACTAAATATCAGTGTTTTGCTTACAAATGGTAAAAAATATTTATCTGCGTGTTGATCTCCAAGTCTGACTAAAGAAAATATAAACGGCAGAAAATTTCTTTTTAGCTTTCGTCCAGGTAAATAATCTTAGCTGATATAGATATCGATAGAACCCAACAAAATATTTGCGTTTCCTATATAGACTAATTGAGATTTATTATGACACGATGTCATCCCGTGGCATACCTGCTAAGGCCCACATAGATTAAAAACGTTTCTATCTTAAGAAAAAAAGCGGGGTCTTTTCATATCAACAGAAATATTTTCTTGATGTAAATATTCAATCTCTTGGCCGATAAGAAGGTGTATGTCAAATGGAGGAAATATTGTAAAAGAGTCTGATGATATGAGCTAGTTAAGCTCATTGAAATGAACTATAGTTTATAACTCATATGACGTGTTGACTTTTCCTTTATAAACTTCATATCGCTCTGGTTAACACCCATCAAGCTCTGTATATGGATTTACCTATTAATAATTTATATTAAGGAAATCTTGTTGGATTATCCTCACCGTTTTACGGACTGACAATTATACCTATATATATATATATATATATATTGAGAGAGAGAGAGAGAGAGAGAGAGAGAGAGAGAGAGAGAGAGAGAGAGAGAGAGAGAGATTCGGTTGGGTTTCAATCCTGGGTTAGGAAGCGATCGAAGTCTAACCTTACTGATGAGCTGTGATACATCGAAACAGATCTGTCTGCGGTGACTATAGTATATATATATATATATATATATATATATATATATATATATATATATATATATATATATTTAAAGATGACCTATAACGATATATATATATATATATATATATATATATCGTTATAGGTCATCTTTAAATTACACTCATCGACAGACATATTACTCAATACATGTTCAAAGAGAAATGAAGATTTAATATGTAATCAGGTGATTTGTAAAGACTGATTGCTTAACGGTTTTACACTTTTGTAAATTTATTACCGGACGTTTTAAATAAGGTAGTGATTTGTTATTAGAACTCATTTTATCCAGTTTTGTACGAACCTAAAAAGTATTTTTGAATGTGTCTACACCCAGAAATTATTTCCAGCCTTTCATTCAGTAGCCTTTCTCGTTCTGGAAATATTACTATAGCCAACATTTCTTCGTGATAAAATCTGGAGATACCACCACCATTACAATTTTTTTTTTATATTTTCTACGCCAAATTAGATTTCTCGCTATTTTGCCTTTTAATTTTTATACGTAGTCAGATAGTTTGCTTCTATTTTAATGTTTTTCTAGTTTGAAATTAAACTTGTTATTATTCTATCGGTTTTTAAAACTGCCAACAGTTCATGCTAAGTAGTATTTTGTATCTTCGACTTCTACATTGAAGATAACGCTTTGGTTTTTACAAACTCATTCTACCGGACACTTGTCTTTGTCGCTGCAGTAAGATTTTATTTTGTCGCGAATTGTTTTTCTTTAAGTTTTGGTATTTTTTTTCGTTATGTGATCTTCTAATTGGAAAGTACAGGTGTAACTTTATTGAAATGTTTCTATATTAAATATTTTGTGTTGCTTGGAACTTTTAAGGAAGTGTTTGAAAATGTTTTTGCATATTTCGGATTTTACTTCTACACTAAAAAGCGGGTTTTACCAAATGATATTATATTTTCTCATATTATTCGTTTGTGTTGATTTTTTAGGTTTTATGTTCGAATTTATTTTTGTGTTTACTCTTTTAAATTTTTTTCTTATAATCTTTTTCTAATCAGGTGTTTTTTTATAAAGTGTACACACACACTCAGACACACACACACACACATATTTATACGGACAAAAACGTGATACACAGAACATAAATATGAATTTGAAAAGTCACAAAGCCATTTTCTATTCACTTTTCTTGAACCATTGAGTACAGACACCCCATCAGAGAATAAACATTGACAAATTTAGATGACAGAAGAAGATAGAGAATATTAAATGAAAAAGAAAATGTTGGACCACGTTTAAAACAATTTATTATTAAAACAATTCACGAATAAAAGAATAATAAATGACGAAAGTATAAACATGAAAAACAATTTCTATCAGCCTTTATAGGTGTCTATATAACTTGTTAAGGTGAGGAAGTATGGTAACCCTTTTTGTATTACTAATGTTATTTGAAAGCCACTTTTAAATCGCAAGGACATTAGCACTAAAATACTTATATTTTATAACTGACAAGGTAAAAAGTAATCCTATTCGGAATTTTTGCTCTGTCTTCGTTTATTCAAATGTGCTTCTTACTTTGTTTTCTGTTGATTTTTTATCTTTTTTCTTCCAGAAAAAAGTTTTTTATTTTGTATAAGCCTTATTTAAATATACTAATCTTTTAAAATTTGATTCCTTCGCTATGTTTAGTTATCCCTTGAAAACGAAATTATTTTATTGAGGGGCTATTTGAACTCTTCTAAGTAATTACTTAATCTTCTCTATCTTCTCTCCTATTACCCTTCCTCTCTTATCTACAATTCACTATAATACCGAGAATGGCACTTCTCGTAAATGTAGTTATTTTGACCTCATTTATCGGTGATTCCTGTTTTTAAGATCACATGAGAACACTCAGATTCTTCTAATTATCGTTCTCTCAGCCTCTTACCGATTCTTAGCAATGCCGAAGTAGTTCAATATATCATAGCTTACTGCCTGCTCTCTGACAAGGAGTATGTCTTCTGCTTCCCCAGGTCCACCACTTAAATTATAACGACCATCACTGAGTATCAGTCTCTTGATAAGAACGGCGAAGCTCGATTTGTTGCTCTGGATATCTCCAAAGCAATTGACACGGTTTGGCACGCTGGCCTTCTCCGCAAGCTACAGGGCTATAATATATCTGGATGCTTGTCTGACTTAATCGAATCGTCCCTATCTAATTGCAACATGAAGATAGTATTAAACAGGAATGCTTCTATACCCTATCATACGAACTAGGGTATCCCTCAAGGCTCTATACTAGATGCTACGCGGTTTCTGATTTTATCAACGACCTCCCTTATATAATCAGTTCCCAAGTAGGCATTTCCGCTGACAACACTATCATTTACTCTCGCCTCGCTAAGAAATCTGCTGATGCAGACAATACAAACCTTGCTGATGCTTTAGAAAAGGACCTCCAGTCTGTGTTAGACTGGAATAAGACATCTCTCATTAACTATACTGTTTTCAAAACGAAGCTGCGATTCTTTAACCACTATAGACAATCTTTTTTACTCGCCATCAGCATGAATCACGCTAGACTCCCTGAGAACGATACACTGCGCTTCCTCGATCTTATTTTCTTGGCTGACCTTAAGTGGAACGACTATTTTGAATTAATTGTTAAATCTACTGCTAAGAAGGTCGAGTCCTTGTGTCAGGCCAGGAAGTTCTGCTCTTCAGAATCCATGATGTACATTTACAAATCTACCAACCACCTGTGCATTGAATACTGCTGTCATATCTGGTCGGACGCCCATACCTGTTCACCTGAGGTTTTTAACAAGATCTAAAAATGTATCTGCGTTGTATTCGATCCTGATGTGATGACCCGACGAACTGTTGTTTCACTGTCTATTCTACAAATACTTTCACGGATTCTGCACCGACACGCTTAACTGCTTGGTGCTCCTTTACTCGAATTTACTCGAGCCTCTTGACTGACAGCAAGATCCCACCCTTTTACTGCGAAATCGATCAAGTGTAAAAACGACTTCTACACTCTTATCTTTTTTCTCGCATTTCCCGCCTGTGGAAGTCACTTTCATATTCTTGTTTCCCTGACAGGTACAATCTACGAGAGTTTAAATGCAATGTCAACTGTCACTTCTTATCTCTTGGATTCACATCCTTCTTCTTACATTACACTTTTCTCTCGCGCAGCTCTCTTTACACAAATGTACCCGTTCTTCTCTTACCTATTTTCCGACAGCTGCTGTGACCTGTTCTCCTTCCTCTTTTCTCTCCACTTATGTAACTCCCAGCTCACCAGTGGCAGTTCTGCCTTATTTTGGGCGAGACGATTATAACACACACACACACACACACACACACACACACACACACACACACACATATATATATATATATATATAAAGATGACTCAAGGTTTTACGATTTTGAGTTCTTTTGCATTTATAAAGTGCTCAATACAATATAAATTGAAGAGCATGGTATAATTATATAATTAAATTTGTTATACAATTAAAATTAAAAATTCATTGCAACACGGAAATTTCTATGTTTAGAAATTTCTGTTTCGTCATCAGGCAATGTTAGATGTTAGTCGTGAAAATGATTTTCATTTAAATACAAGAAACCATACGTTTGTTATTTATAAATGTGGAAAGACATAAAATATATGTGTATGTTCCATTTAACTAATCAGAATAGAGACTCACATTTACAATTTGACAAGTAGTTTCTATTTTCAGGGAAAACATGCTTTTTTCCTTTATCCTTAAAGGTGAAATTTTTAACCTAATTTTACCCAAATTTTATTTTTATTTTTTATTTTTATTACCACTCTCTAGATCCTGTTAATTTGATGTATACATTCTTGTACCAAAAATGTTCTTTCAGGCTTTGAAATCTTGACCTTTTTCATAGAAAAAAGGAAAGAGATAAAGAAAGCAATAAAGAAAACATTTTATATTTTTGGTCTAACTTAAAGGGCCTTTTTAGTAAACCTACTATTTCTATTTCAATTCAGTATGTATTCAATTTTAATTCTTTTCTTTTAATTTATTAATTTGACGTGTAAATACTTGTACTATAAATAATCTTTCAGGTCTTCTAATTTTAATTTTTTCTTTTAATTTATAATTATAAATTTATAAATATCATTTTTATTTCTTATTCTAATCTACTTCCTAATATTCTCATGAAATCTTTCAAACATATATTTAATTATGACAAAACAAATTTAAATATCATTTTCCTATTTTTTATTATCTATTCATTTATTAGTTTTAAGCAATTTATTGGCTATATGCATGTTAATAGATTTTTTTTTTCATCCATATTCTATCTAAAGTGAACACTTTGCAATGTTTACATATGCCATTCATTTCATTACGTTTGATAGATTTTATTCTTAAGAAATTTAAATATATAGCTTTTCGCATAGACACAAAGGCATGGATATTTTAACGTCCTACATATTCTACCTTCTTTTAAAATTTTCCATTTTATTGAAGATCTTACTTAATTGATTTTTTTCCGGAAAATGTTTCTTAATTAAAACGAGAAATTTCTTCTCCAATTTACTACTAATCATTTGGTTGAAAGGCGGTGTGTGACAGATAATATATTTATTCCTATTTTTTCAATATATATATATATATATATATATATATATAAATACTTTTTTTTCCTGATATATATCTAGCGGTTGTTTACATACTGTACATAATACGCTACGAAATATACCTTTCCGTGCGCTGATATCTTATGTGATACAGAGAAACAGGCTTATATGCGGATGATTATATATATATATATATATATATATATATATATATATAAATGTACCTTTCCGTGCGCTGATATCTTATGTGATACAGAGAAACAGGCCTATATATATATAAAAAACTTTTTTTTATATATATATATATATATATCTAGCGGTTGTTTACATACTGTACAAAATACGCTATGAAATGTAATATATATATATATATATATATATATATATATATATCGTGTGGTGTGGTAGTATTTACATTGTTCGGATTGTTGCTTTAAAATCTTTTGCCATGTTTACAAAGTTCCGTCGTTCTTTAGGTGCTAGGAATTTCGAACTAAACCCTTTATTTTGATCACTGACGTAAATCATTTTCATTCCATGTGTGAAACCATTTCCGGATGTCACGTAGTTATCTTCCTTTTAACTCAAATTTTTAAGTTATTTGTTCACTACTGTTGAAATCACTAATCTTTGGGTCAAGTAACTTGAACTAACTAACGCCTATCTTCACTTGGTTATATTTCTACTACTGACATGACTTTGTAAGCAATTTTATTGAAGATAAACTTACTAGAGATCTCATTTTGTTTTTAATATGATATGGTGAATCTTCAGGCTGGTACTGATAAAAAAACCTTTCGGATTAATGAATCATACTCTGATACTGAAAGAAATAAAGAGGGATACAAAGAAAGAGACAGAGAGAGAAAAACAAAATCTCATGTTTTTATCTTGACACATATAAAACAACGAAATGTTATTATTTGTTTAATAGGTAAATTAACGCCTTTCCTTAGGTAAAAGAAAAAATCAAGTGGCGTTTGGCACCTTACATATCTGAAAATTGTCTTTCGATCATTATGTGAATCATGAATAAATAGTAGGCAAACCCGATGCCAAAATTTTGTCAGTACTGTTGATCTTCTTCAGATGAACTTTTGGACGGGAACCCACGTTAAGATACATTGCCAAAACAGGAATTAAAAATTGATATTAAGGTTAAAATTGATTAGTTTCATTATTGTTGGAATATTTCGGCATGCATTATTAGTCTATTTGCACATTACCTCCACTGCGTTTTAGTTAACAGTTTTATATGATATTATATTCGTTCGTTCAGATTATAATGTAGGAAGCTTTAGTATATTAAATGGTTTTATGTATCAGTAGTGACTCCTTTAAAGATTTTTACAAAGTAATATTATCATTTTTTTTCTATATTATCACAACGATTAGGATGGCGTACTCTCCAGCATTTTTTTTTTGTAAGGGAAATGTCAAGAGAAAAGTTCGAACTGTACTATTTATTTAGTTATTACTTTTTAACATTGCTACTCTGAACTATTGATTGGATTGGGATTATAACTAATACAGCACACAATTAATCAATCAACGTTTTAATCATCTATATTACTGAACTGATGAACAGAAAAAATAAAACGAGTATATATTAAACATGCAATGTGGCTTTCGCTCGTCTAGGTTAATCGCTGATTTATTGACAGTTGTTAATGAAAGGTTCTGGCAAATGTTATACAAAGATGTTGAAACTAGTGTTCTGTTTTAGATATTTCGTATGCTTTTAATGGGGTTTCTTAATTTGATTTTCTTTATACGTTGAAAAGTTATGGTGTCTTCCGTCGTTTCGTTAATTTGATTAAAATGTCTTAACAAATTACGCCATGAAAATTGTCCTAGATGGCAACTCCTCTAGATCATTTTGCGTTAATGCATACGTCTGACAGAACACTATTCTGTTCTTCAATTTTGTCAGCGACTATTCTGATGATATCATCTTCCGCTTTGCCCTCTATGTTAAAGGCACAGCTATTTTCTTAGTGGTATTTCATTATATATGGGTTCGATAAAATCAAATCACAAAAATGACACACCATTAGTCTCGAACTAGAATTCTTTTGGTTATTTTAAATCTTCTAAATTCTCTTTATTAATCAGCTTAAAATAACATTTATTGAAGTTAAAGGAGTATCAGTTGCTAACTCTGCTGCTAAGAAATTAGGTTCCCTATGACGTGTTAGATAATGTTTCTCGCTACAACTATCTTTCACTATTATAATTGTACTTTTCGTTCATTTATCGAATATAACTACAACCCATGGTCTGGTGATTCTAATATTTTTCCAAAAATTCTGGATGAAATTTATCTTTTCTGATGTGAGATATTTTAGCGTCAATGTTTATCTGGTGCAACGTAGTTTCTAAGTATTTTCGAAGTATTTCTAAGCTTATTGTCCTGGGTTTTACTTTTGTAATTGTTAGCTATAACCGTAACTTGTTTGCTAATATACTCTTTTCTCTCACACTTCTCATTTGTGGAACTCTCTACGACTGTTCTACGTTTATTTTCAAAACAATCTTCAACCGCAAACTTCTGTCTGATAGAATCCTCTCATTTTATTGTGCACGCTGTTTCTTTCAGTTTCAGTAATTTATTTCATCCTAATGGATTATATTAACGTAGGCTATAATTTATTTCCTTTTACTTCTGTTCCTTATCGGTCTTAATAGTTTTTTTTATCTTGGTATCTCTGCCAATTCCCGCTAAGTCATTCATTTGCTCAAGCCAATCAAATATGTCTCGCGCTGCTTTCCCCTGTCTCTTTTTTCCTCTATTCATCGTGTGAGTATTAGATTCTCCAAACCATCCTTCCTCATTACATATCCCACGAACCACAGCTCTTCCTGTTATTAAATATGTTTTCTTCTCGTTTGCATTTACTCCAACACCTTGTAATTACTCCCGTGTTCGGTGCATGGCATCCTCAGCATTCTTCTGAACAATAACATTTCTACTGCTTCGAGTCTCTACTTCATCCTTTAAGAAATTGTCCAACATTCACTGCCATACAGAAAGACAGGTATCACATAGCAATCCAGTAAACTTTTCTGTCTTTCGAATAAGAATTTCCTATCTCTGGTTAGCTTTTGAAATGCTTTTATGGCCGTACCAGTGTGTCTCTGGTCTCAATGTAGCACATTCCATCCTCTCTCAGTATACTTCCCAGAAATTGAAAGTTCTTTACTTGTTTTATTTTAGTTTTCCGGATCTATAGTTAGCATTTTGGGGTATTTGCTAATGACCCTACATTCAGGTATATTAGTGAGTTGAACAAGTCGTACAGAGAGCCGTTAGATTTGATTTTAATGTTCATCATATAAGCTGAAATAGAACGCATGTATTGTTAGAATAATGTAAACTGGGAACTTCTTGCAACACAAAATGTGACCATTATCATTATCATCATAACCATCATATATTGAAGAAGTTTCATCATAATCATCACTATGATCCTGTACTGAGTACCTGTTCAGTTCTCTCCACGTATCTGAAATGACAGCTGAAGAGTATTCATTCATGCGTAGTTTGTCATACGAAAGTAAAACTGGTAGAACCCTCATTTCTCCGAGTCCAACAATAACCAATCTTCCACAGCTTGAAGGTTCGATTTAGGTGCCGTTTTGACAAGTGACCATTGATTCTAAGAAATTCTTCATCTCCTCTCGGGCGCCATCTGCTTAATGATGCCGTGTCCTCAGCGCAGTGGCTGCAAACACCCGGTTGTGCCTAATGGTCGTTGTTAATTCCGTTGTGCTTAATGGCCTTTAATTCTCACGCGAATGAACCGACCACACTTTGTAAAAATCCTCTTAGTGTCTAACCACATTTTTCACCAGAAAATCCTGGTGGGTGATCGATGAACCGATAATCTGACCAAGTGGCAAGGAATATTACGTTACATCGTACCAGTAGAACTGATATACAAGATGCTATGCGTAAATTGTCGTCATTTATATTTTAATTTCGCGCATATGGGTTGCATGTTTTCATCTTTGTTGGCTGCACAACATATATATATCTGTTGCAAACTCAACACGTCATATTAGCTATAAACTATAGTTCATTTCAATGAGCTTAAACAACTCATATCATCAGACCTCAGACATTATGAAATAAGTTGTTTAAGCTCATTGAAATTAACTATAGTTTATAACTCATATGACGTGTTGACTTTTCCTTTATAAACTTTATATCGCTCTGGTTAATACCTATCGAGCTCTCTATATGGATTTACCTATTAATAATTATATTAAAGAAATCTTGTTGCATTATCCTCACCTTTTACGGACTGACAACTATAAACACACACACACACACACACACACACACACACACACACACATATATATATATATATATATATATATAATCAAAATAATAACTAAATAGACTCTGTAAGTATTTAGGTTGTAAATTTATATTAAGATAAATCTTTAAAAAACCATTAACAAACAGAACCTAATTCCGTTACAATCCGGTGCACTGAGGCGTCGGATGAATGAGGAGAAAAAAAAATCCGCGGAATAAGAAGAAAACATTCAATACTCCGCAGTAAAGAAAAAAAAAACAAACGGAACCAACCACAAGAAAAAGTGCTCGATACAAAGTACAAAAGATATACAAAAGTAGAGCAAAGACACAAAAAAAATCTCAAGCGAGCCAAAACCTACCGCGGTTTCACACTACGGATCGTCAGGGCAATATATATATATGTTGGGTAACGTTTGTGAGTAAAAGTGCATCATGAAATTTAGAAACGGTTTGCTGTTCTACTAGTTATTTGCCCCGGGGCTGTAATACGAATATTTCAGAGTGTTTAGGTATCTCTGATGATAGAGGAGAGGATTCACATTTAGATAAGTTTAATGGTGATTACAAAGTTGTTTAGAGTGATTACTTGTGATTGCAACGTCATGCCTCCATATACTTTACCACAATGTCTCAGACTCATCACAGAGCACTACATCAGTTACATTGAAGGGACTAGTGCTTCCTTGGTCAAGAGAATGAAAGCTGGAAGAATTTATGCTAGATAAGAGGGCTCTCTCATGTCTTACAAGAAAGGGAACATAATTATCACTTTCCCACAATTTTTATGACCACGTCACCCCTTATAAATCCCCAGACTGCAAACATAGTGAATATTATGTGTGAAGTGAAATCGAGTGAGAAGACAACAAAACTTTGTGGTAACACCAAAGAGGAACGGAAGACATGGATTATCGCAACATCAACTAACTAAAAAAAAGGAGTTTGTCCAAAAGAGCTGCTGGAAATCCTGAAGTCATTGAGAGTTCATAGTTGAAGCTATTGTCAATTGTATTGACTATTCTTACTCTGTTATATTACGAGGTACTTTTCGTAATACTGTTAAATATATTTGCTATAGTGATATTTTATTTTTACGTAATTTAGACGACAATTAATTCATCGCACACTGTGATTACTCAGACATCATACAGACATGGACTGCAGTTTCATTGTAACTATAAAACTGCAGCCCATTTCTGCATGATATCAGCAGGAATTGTATCACATCTGAGAATAAGCAACCAGTTTCACTATTTAGGATAAAATAATTGGTAGCCCTTGATTTCAATGTGAACATCGAACAAGCATTACTACATGTCCACTGGACATTGCAACGATGATGCAGTATATTTTATTGGTGTATGTAGAATCGTTTTTATAGTAAAGGAATGATTCTTAATGGGTATGCAGATGCAGAAGTGAAAGATATACTGTGGCCAACCTGATCTTAAAGCATCAAACTTGATATGGAAACCATAATGTAATCAGCTATAAGAAAAAGAAAGCGGTTAATGTTTATAGAAGCAACACTAGTTTAAATGCATGATGTTATTGACCCCATCTCTTTCTAAAGTACGAAACTATATTCCATCGTTCATGTTTATGAATGATAAAGCCATGGTTCATTTTGTTTGCATCTTTACCGCGTGTTTCCAAAATTTGCTTGAGACGTCGCCACTTCCCGACTCACAGAAAGATTTCGGGAGAAATTAAATATTTCTTCTCGGAATGTTCGACCACATGTCTTCTGTTAACTGCGTTTTGTCGTGGTTGTGGAATAGAATACATTAATATGAAAAAACGAAATTCTATGATTGGTGAGGTCTATGGTGCAAAGATATCAGTAGGTGATCGATACGTTAACGAGGGAAACACCAATTTATGGAGATATTAGGCTTCAGAATTGAGCCTTCAACAATTACAGTAGCGCTAAATGCGCAAATAAAGATTGAAATCAAATTCTGGCCCTTTCAGCCAAAAGAAATATTACTATTGTATATATAAAAAATATTCAAACAAAATAAATATCAGGTTTTTTTATCGTAAATTGTCCGATATCGTGGAGAAGATAAAACGCTGATAAGTATATATATATATATATATATATATATATATGTGTGTGTGTGTGTGTGTGTATATATATATATATATATATATATATATATATGTGTGTGTGTGTGTGTGTGTGTGTGTGTGTGTGTGTGTGTGTGTGTGTGTGATATAGTCTGTTTACGCTCTCCTCACACCATGATTGAGCACTCTGGAAGAATGGTGGACTTTGAAAACAGTAGCTACTCTGGCACGTACGCATCGCTCATTCCGTAATGAATTTGGCTTGTATAATGATAATGTATACGCTAAAAAGTCTGCCTTCTTCTACCGAGCGCCCATAGCCTAGAGGTAGAATCGCCGACTGACGCCGATTCGGTTGGGTTTCAATCCTGGGATAAAAGCAATCGGAGTCTAACCGTACTGATAAACTGTGATACAGCGAAACAGATCTGTCTGCAGATGACTATATATATATATATATATACAAGGGCATTAGCTAAATAACTTAATATATATATACAGTTAGTGTGTTTGTATGTGTCTCTGATTGTATTTATAGCAATAACAGTTTGTTTTACGCTATAAGCCTGAATATTCCGTTTACACACGAAACAGACTGTCACCACTCGGGTAAGTCTCAGAGTTCAATTTTATATTCATTTACGCCATATCCCTGGTACTAGGCATTTTTACTTATCAAAAACTTAACATTATATTTTTATCATATATATCTATATATATATAAATATATGCGTGTGTGTGTGGTGTTTGTAGTTGTGTGTGTGTGTTTGTGTAAAAAATAGAAGAAAAAATTTAACGAGGTATTTTGCCGAGATGTATTAGTTTCAGCTCTTTTAGGTTTAAAAGAAAATGACAAATATCTGTATGTATTGAGGAAGCTTTCCAATTTGCGATGTAATAAACTCTAGACGCACGATTTTCACTTGTATTTCGGTAACTATTTTGCATCTTACAACGTTAACACACACAAGCTTGCAAAGACACACACACACACACACACACACACACACACACACACACACATTTTGCTAAACAGAGCTTAGTGACATTCATGTATATGTAATTAGTCAGGCATAAATAGAAAACTGTGCTATTCAGTTTTGAATTCCCGTCTGACGAATGCATGTGCATAGAAAGCAGAGCTGCACCAAACAATGCTTAAGAAATATCTTCTTCTTCTTCTTCTTCTTCTTCTTCTATAAGCCGTATCATTTCAGGACGTAGGCGATTATAGCCCTCCGCATCTCCCTGTCCGTTTTAGCGCTTAACAACACTTCTCTTGTTATACCGCTCAAACTCCGCTCCGATAACCTTCTGCTAAAGTTCAAGTATGTCATGCGATGCTTTCCCTTGTCTCTCTTTCCCTCTATCTACCATGTGGGCATTAGATTCTCTAAGCCGTCATCCCATTTCTGATTACATGTCTGAAAAACTTCAGCTCATTTTCCTGATGTTAAGTATTAGTTTCCGTTTCGTTTCCATCCACTCTAAAAGTTCATCATCATATTTTCTGTTCTTTTTATCCTCAGCATTCTTCTGTAGATTCACATTTCTATTGCTTCGAGACTCTCTTCATCTTTGATGAGATTGTTCAGCATTCGGTGCCATATTGAGGGACCGACACGACACAACAGTCTAGCAATCATTTCTTTGTTTCCATTGAAATCTTCTTATCCCTCAATACTCTATTCAGCTTCTGAAATGCGTCCTTGGTATGGTTAATTAATATATATCTATATATGTATAGTATAAGTTTAGGAGCGTTTAAAATCATTGTATATATGTACAGGAAAATGAATTCTATGGTAATCGTAGAAACTGTGTCAGGACAATAATAAATTTTTGTTGGTATATGTTAAACTTTTTAGATAGCAAATATCTCTGTAAGTCTCCTTATATATATATATATATATATATATATATATATATATATATATATATATATAAAATTCCGAATTCTACATATGTTGCGTAGCTATTTCAGCGAGAAAAATTTCGCTTCTTCATCAACAATTAAAAACAAATGTTTTTTTTTTCAAATATGGTACAAAAATTCAGATACTGAAAGAATACCCAAAAACATATAGATACACAGGGATGTTCTATAAAAAATGAAGGGGAAATGTAAGAAAGAAAAAAAAATGTTGTCCAGACAGAGATACAGAGGGGTAGAGAAAGTGATTCAAGATTCCATATTAGAAGACTTTTAGATTACGTCTGTATTAAAGAATCAAAAATCAAAATTCAACATTGTCACAGGAAAAGAAGTGGTGGAGGGAGAGTGAAAGAAAAGGAGGTAGACAATGTTCTCGACAAGATCCAAACGACATTCCGTAATGTGATAGGTCTAGACAGAGCAGATCGACTCCAGCCACTTTCTCACCAGCGGGATGCGGATTCCCTCTGTCTCTTCTACAAATATTTTCATGGCTTCTGCTCCGATGAACTTCAGTCACTGGTGACCTCACCACAAAAATTTACTCGTGCAACCAGACTGGCAAAAAGGTCCCACCCATTTACAATTAGATCAACCAAATACAGCCGACAATTCCTCTCCATCAGCTTCTTTTCTCGCACTTCTCGTCTGTGGAACTCCCTTCCATTTACTTGCTTTCTGACGGCTACAACATCCAGGAATTTAAATGTAATGTCAATTCCCATCTCTTATACACTTGACTTCAATCCTTTCTGCATCACCCCGTATATCTTGTGCTTTTCTTTTCTCTCTACGTTCACAACTGTCTTCACAACTTCTCTTGCCCTTCCTCTGACACACCCTGTAACTGGTTCGTCTTTCTTGCCACTCTCCTCTTGACAAAACCTTTATTCTTATATAAACCCCTGCGCATCAGTGACGGTACCGCTTTGCTTGGGGTGAAAATATTATATATATATATATATATATATATATATGTGTGTGTGTGTGTGTGTGTGTGTGTGTGTGTGTGTGTGTGTGTGTGTGTGTGTGTGTGCGTACGTGCTCTCCAGCAGCACTCAAACATTCATCCTCTGCAGGAAAAACCCTAGGAAAAAGCGTCCGATGAGATTATAGCGACTTAAACACGAACTATGTCGCCAAACGAGCTAATTATGAACAGTGTCCTGCAAATACAAATCATTTTCTAAAGAAGTAATAGATTATTCAACATTCGAATAGGTTAACCAATGTCTTATTCAACTTTACATACTGCTGATGAGTCAGTTATAAGCCACTCGTATCTTTATATTTAATATTTCGAATATTCATTCCGCTACACGAAATAATCGGAGCGTCTACCTAATAGAGCTTTGCACTATCAATAACATTTAAGTTGTGAAATCTTTATTATTAATATAAATTTTAAAAAATACTTCATTAGATATTTATTTGTTTAAATTAGGATACAAAGCTGAGCAGGTAGGAACGTTTTGAAAGTCGGAGAATAATTTGCGTTCAATTTAAATTAATTGCACAATTCACATTAATCTGAAAAGCACTCCGTAACTGAATCGGTATAAGCACGTCGTGTATATATATATATATATATATATATATATATATATATATACACGTTTGTGTGTGTGTGTGTGTATTTGGCATGAATATATATATATATCTATGTATATATATATATATATGATTCTAAATAGTTGTCATTTTTATTGTCTTATCTGTTTTTCATTCTGCAGTAAATCTTAGAACCTTCATATATAATTGACTGCGCTCACATGGGAATGTTGAAATATTTGATAGTTTTTTCTTTAGTGCTAAGTTTTACAAGCTATAATAATGCAAAAGTATCAAAATAAATAGTTGCAAGTATACTACCGACAGTCAAATTAGTCTGTTTTGTTAACTTAGTAAATATTTTTCCAACCAAAAACAATAGTTTTCTCTATCTCAATATATCTAAGTTAATAACATTGAGTAGTATTTAAACATAAGAATAATCAAGAATCTCTACTGGCAGCAAACGGCCTGCATACGGACAGGTAACGACCTCAGTAGATACACAAAGATAGAAAAAGGCGTAAGACAAGGATGTGTCTTTTCACCGGATTTGTTCAACCTATACAGCGAGAATATTTTGAGGACCCTAGATGACACACCAAGATTTATTATTGGAGGCCACAACCTGATACGCGGACGATACAGTACTGATTGCGGACACGGAAAGGAAACTGCAAGATCTCATACAGAAAGTAGCAGTGGAGAGTGACAAGAAGGGACTACAAATAAACTTTCAGAAAACTGAGTGCATGGTCATCAGCAAAAGATACAACCCAAAATGCCAAATACAGGTGGGGGATTGCGGACACGGAAAGGAAACTGCAAGATCTCATACAGAAAGTAGCAGTGGAGAGTGACAAGAAGGGACTACAAATAAACTTTCAGAAAACTGAGCGCATGGTCATCAGCAAAAGATACAACCCAAAATGCCAAATACAGGTGGGGGATAACAGAATCAAACAAGTCCAAGAATTTAAGTACCTAGGAAGTGTTCTAACAGGAGATGGAAAGTGCGACACGGAGATCCGAAGGCGAATTGGCATGGCAAAGGACGCGTTCCAGAAACTGAGCAAGATACTAACACACAGGGAGATCTCAATAGAAACGAAGAAAAGAGTGCTAGACTGCTACGTGATGTCAGTTCTTCAGTACGGCTGCGAATGCTGGACAATATAATCGAAAATGAGGAAAAAACTGGAAGCGGCCGAAATGTGGTTCTACAGAAGGATGCTACGGATATCGTGGACTGAGCATACAAGCAACGACGAAGTGTTAGAAAGAATGGCAACAAAAAGGAAATTGATGCTGAGCATCAGGAAGAGACAACTGAAGTACCTGGGACATGCAATGAGAAAGGAGAACCTGGAGAACCTGATACTGACTGGTCAGATAGAAGGAAGGAGAGACAGAGGAAGGCAGCGGATAACATATCTGCAGAGTCTGATCAGGTGGATGACAGAACGGGGGTTGCCAGGAGCAACAGGAGCAAACATACTAAGAGCCACAAGGGATAGGGAGACGTGGAGATCCATGATCGCCTACGTCCTGAAGGGACAGGGCACATAGAAGAAGAAGAAGAATTTAAACATCAAAATAGAACTTTTAAAATTAAAGACGCATCTCTTTATACCAATTGATAACATGCATCTTTTCTCTAGATGCACTATATATATATTACTTTGGGTATTAGATGAGGAATTCAAATTGTTTAACTGGATGCCGAGTTCCAATTTCAGTCGGGTTTCTCATATTTACTTTCGTCAAAATACCCTTAGAAAAGGTCCTCCTCTTCTTCTCCAACTAAGACTTAGCTGTCTAAATTAATATTATCTGAAACTTTCTTAAAACCTAAAAATATTTTCTGTTTTTAAATAACCTTCAAATGGTTGATAAGACGTAGAAAATGAATGAATAAATGAAAATTTCTTATTTTCATGTGACAGTCGGAATATAACATGGAACAATTTTTGATAATCATGTATCGGACACTATAAAAAGTGTTTGAATTATAGAAATATTTTTTATTATAAAACTTAACGTACACACTTAAAATAATCTAATTAAAATTTTAAATTTTAAAAATTTCAAAAAGTAAATAAAAAATAAAATTAGTTTAAAATGAAGTTAATAAAAATTATATAATTTTTAATAATTTATTGAAATTAACAAAATAATTAAAATTATTGAATAAAATAATTACTTGATATAAATTAATTAAATTAATTAAAAAACCTTAAGTTAAACTAAAAAATAAAAACAGCAAAATATAACGATATTAACGTATTACAAAAATATTTTTTTAAATTAACAAGGTTATGATACTTGCTTAATTATTAAATTTACCTGGTATTCGTTAAAAAATAAACATTCACTGTTCAGAGAAAATTTGTTGTATTAGCATAGAAACAATTATATTTTGTAGGACTAATCACATGCGTAATGTTCAATGCTATCTATCATCAAACGTTTTCAGAAGATGTCCGTTAACCAGATTCCACTAATAAAGCGAGACAATTATGAGTACTCTGGAAGTCACGCCAGGATTCGTCATTTGCGGCCAAAATCTGAAAAACTATAAGATACAGAGATGATAAAATGCTGATAGCAAACACAGAAAGAAAATATAAAAAAAACATATCAAAAGAAAGCGGACTGAAAACAGTACAAATAAATTACAAGAGAACTGAATGTATAGTCATCAGTAAAAAGAGATGCCCAAAATCCTAGCTACATGATGTAAATACTAAAATCAAAGAAGTATCAGAAATTCAAGTAACTGGGAAGGGTTCAAAAAGAGGACGGAAAGTACGACACTGAGATCCGAAGGCGTATAGTAATGACCAGAAATAGAGTAGAGTACCGAGAGTCAGAAATCTAAGAGTCCTAGGCGAATTGGCTTGGCAAAGGAAGCATTCCAGAAGTTGAGTAAAATATTAAGAAACGGAACAATTTCGCTATAAAATAGGAAGAGAGTACTGGAATGCTACGTGCTGTCCGTCCTTCAGTATGGCAGTGAATGCTGGACAATACCATTAAAGATGAATGAAAAACTTGAAGCAACTGAAATGTGGTTCTACAGACGGATGCTGCCAATATCATGAATCGAGCATGTGAACAATGATGAGGCCTTGGAAATGATGGAAACAAAAAGGAAATTAATACTGAGCATCAGGAAGAGACAGCTGAAGTTCTCGGGACACGCAATGAGGAAGAAGGGCTTGGAGAATCTTATACAGACAGGTCAGATAGAGGGAAAAAGAGACAGCGGAATGCAACCGATAACATATTTGAAGGACCTAATCTGGTGGATGACAGAACGAGGATTGCATCGTGTAGCAGGAGAAGGCTTGCTCAGAACCACTGCGGATAGGGAAACGTGGAAGGACATGATCGCCTACGTCCTGAAGGGACAAGGCACATAGAAGAAACAGTGTTATGTGATGTCTTCATTTCAATATGGTAGTGACTGGTAGACAATTTCCTCAAAGATGAAGAAAATACTTGAATTTACAGCGAATGCCAGCTGTAGATTCATATGAGGAAAAAGGTCTTGGAGAATCTGGTACTCACAGGACATGAAAATAAAGTGAAACAGTGAAAAGCAACGCTCGACATATTTGATAGGTTTGAGCAAATAAATACCAGAGTAGAATTTAGGATGAGTAACACGATCAATGGTGTTAACAGCGGCAAGATATGTGGAAGGACATGATTGCCTAAATCCTGAAAGGACACGGTATATGGAAGAATATGAATGCGTTATTTTTAAGTATTTTTCAGATTTCTTATAGTGTTCTATGTGTATAGTTTATATACGATGCAGTAAAATATTATCAGATGCAATATATATATATATATATATATAGAGAGAGAGAGAGAGAGAGAAAAACTGCTAAAAAGTTGTATTTATTTATTTCTATTATATTTGATATTTCAGAGCGTTCTCGTCCTTTCATCAGAAACAAATATGATTAAAGATAGGTTTACGTTTACAAATATTGACAAAATCTGTCGCTTTCTGCGTCACGTGATGTAAACAATCTCTCCACGAACACTCATCAGAAACAATTGTTATTAAAGAATCTGATTATTATTAAAGAATTATTTACAATCTCTCGGACGAACGCTCCTCGCGAAAACGTTTCTAATTTAAATTTTAAAATCATTTGTTTCTGATGAAAGGCTAAGGACGGTCGGAAATATCAAATATAATAATAGAAAAAAATAAATACTGTCAAAATAATACATTTTTTGATCTTACAACTTTTTAGTAGTTTTTCCTATACATATTATTAAGACAGTATACGTGTATCATCACTATGTTATATATATATATATATATATATATATATATATATATATATGGAGTACTGCTGCCATTTATGGTCACGTGCCCCTGCCGTTCTCCTCAGTGTTCTTGACAAGCTCCAAAGGAGAGTCTGTAATGTGATAGGTACTGATCTGGCGATTCGACTGCAGCCACTTTCCCATCGTCGAAATGTGGCCTCCCTCTGTCTCTTCTATAAATATTTTCATGGCTTCTGCTCGGATGAGCTTAAGTCACTGATACCTCCTCAACAGGTGTTTACCCGTGCAACCAGACTGGCAAATGGGTCCCACCCATTCACAGTCAGGTTAGCCAAATGCAGACGACAATTCTACTCCTGCAGCTTCCTCTCTCGCACTTCCCGCCTGTGGAACTCACTCCCGTATTCTTGCTTTCCTGACGGCTACAACCTCCAGAAATTTAAATGCAAAGTTAATACTCATCTACTAACCACTGGCCTCTAGCTCTCTCCCCTCCCCTGTATAACCTTCCCTTTCTCTCCTCCTATGTATCTGTCATCGCACCTTCTTTCTCAGCTTTCTATTGTTCCTTTCTAACTAGCTTGTACCCCTCACTCTTTTCTAATTAATCTTTTTAAATTTATGTAACCCCCTGCACATCAGTGGCTTTTCCGCCTTGCTCGGGGTGAAATGATTAAAAAAAAAATTGCATCTGATAATATTTTACTGCATCTTATATAAACTATATATAAACTAACATACTCAAATGCCTGTAATCGGATCAAGAACCACACCACCACAATGTTGTCACTGTCTGCGGCCATCCGCCACAGTAAAAATTGACTTGTCTCTTTGATTTAATTCTCTTTATTTAATTCTACTTTGTTAATAGCTTAAATGTTCTATATTCAATATATGTTAATGTTTGTTCTTTCATAATGTTTTATGTAAGCCGAAAGCGTAGACCTGATAAAAAAAATCAACAATTACTGTGAGTTCCTGTTGTCTTTCAACGATAGCACCGTCAAGCTTATCAGACGATTCCTACACAAAATAGACAAAAC
This sequence comes from Ascarosepion bandense, assembly GCA_037127315.1. Lineage (NCBI taxonomy): Eukaryota > Metazoa > Mollusca > Cephalopoda > Sepiida > Sepiidae > Ascarosepion > Ascarosepion bandense. Next base: position 3,625,401 of record JBBBDQ010001826.1, on the reverse strand, counting down.
TTGTCTATATTATTCAACGACACCTATATATATATATATATATATATATATATATATATATATATATATATATATATAGTACACTGTATTTTTGCTCTACTTTCGTACTTTCGTATAGAGCACTTTACTGTTAAGGTCTCGTCTTGGGTTGTTTTCTTTCGAACAAGCACTTGACGCATTGTTCTTGTGCTTGATTTGTTTCTTTTTTCTTCCCCTTTATTTAACCTACGAGGTGTCCTCGTTGGGTTATTGATGATTTAAGTTACTGATAGGTTAGCATTGGTTTTTCGAACATTAGTCTATAATAATTATTGCTGATTTATTGTAATTAAGTATATATATATATATATATATATATATATATATATGGTGCCCAGCTTTCGAATTGCAAAAAATCTAATAGATTTATGCAGAGACGCTGAAAATTATTATTATTATTATTATTATTATTCTTCTTCATCTTCTTCTTCTTCTTCTTCTTCTTCTTCTTATTATTATTATTATTATTATTATTATTATTATTATTATTATTATTATTATTCGTACAAAACCAAAGAAAGTAACACAGTTTTTGTAAATTTACAATCTCCAGAAATTTGAATTTTTGGTTTCATATCCAACTAACGACTTCATACGAGACACGCGATGTTTTGAATTAGCAGACGGTAATGTGTACAATGAAATTTATAGTTTCTGCTTAAGAACAGGATCAACAATATTTTTCTTCCTTAAAATAATATTTTAAATGTGGAAAATATATAAGAGGCAATAAGCTTGAGATTAATAATTCTAAATTTTACATCTAACCGGAGCCTACTAATTTATTATAAAAATAATCCTTTTTGTTTTCTATATAGTCTTTCACTGAATCTTTCACCAGAGTATTTGTTCGATCTTTTATCATAAAAAAACAAAACTTAAATTATCACAATTAATTATTTATTCACATTTTTCGTATCTTTATTTGAGTATACAGTTTTACAAAAGTGTGCATGCTAACTTATTTAGTTATGGCGACAGTAAAGACTCATTTCCCTTCATTTATATCATAAGCCGCACAGCGGAAACTTCATACGCATAGCTAAAATAATGTAAACATCTGTGTCACATAAAAATGCACACATATAGACATATTTTCTGTTTATCCAATACGCACGCAATTCATTCAAATACAGGTCGGGTATACTAGAATCAAGCAAATACAAAAAATGTAAATTCCTAGGAAGTGTTCTAACAGGAGATGGAAAGTGCGACACAGCGATCCGAAGACGAATTGTCATGGCGAAGGATGTTCCAGAAGTTCAGTAAAGTACTAAGACACCGGAAATTTTCACTAGAGTACTAGATTGCTATGTGGTGTCAGTTCTTCAATATGGCAGTGAATGTTGGACAATATCATCGAAGATGAAGGAAAAACTTGAAGCAGCGGAAATGTGGTTCTAGAGAAGGATGCTGCGGATATCATGGACCGAGTCTGTGTGCAATGATGAGGTGTGGGAATGAATGGTAACGAAAAAAAATAATAGTGAGCATCAGGAAGAGACAACTGAAGTTGTTGGGACATACAGTGAATAAGGAGGCCATATAGAGGGAAAAATAGACAGTGGAAAGCAGTGGATAATATATTTGAAGGGCCTGAGTGGGTGGATGACAGACCGGGGGATGGGTAGTGTAAAGGAGAAAGCGTGCTAAGAGCAAGCAGGAATATGAAGACGTGGAAAGCCAAGATCGCCTACGTCTGGAAAGGACAGGGCACATAAAAGAAGAAGAAGATAATAGCCAAAGAAATGAAAATTATTGAAATATTGATGTTCTTCTTTTAATTCTTCATTTAAACATGCATACTTCGCTCCAAATTAATTGTTGACCACCGACAAGAAAAATCTAACAATTATTGCTGACTCATCGTTGTAAAATATTTAATATCGTAAACATACAAATCATGAATCTAATAACCTACAAGCAAAGGATTGGTGCATATCTGTTACATTTACAAATGATTGGTGACATCAACAAATATTGTAAACTAGCCGATATTTTAATAACAATTCAGATGCATACATTCTGATTGGATAAGCATCGTTAATCTTGTTTGCCAACCCGAATTTAAAGTCATAAAACAAATTGACTCTCACTACAAAATACGGATTTTCCACTTGATAATGTGTAACTCTTTCATTTCACTCGTTTGGGGCAAGAATATTCAATCGAGTATTTCTTTGATTACCATCTTGATAACTGGAATTAATCTCGTGGTGGTTGATTTATCGTCCCCTTAAATAATGAATTTCTACATCAATATTTTTTAATTTTGCAGGAGGATGCACACATTTCGGAATTCCAATCTTTCAGATGTTATTTGAGTAATTATATTAAAAAAAAGGCTTTTGCTATTGTAGAAATCAGTCTTGGTTTTCATCCGAACAAAGCTATGATCAATTTTAGAATACTTTTTAATCCAAAATCGGAACAATTCATGTTTATATTTTGTACCGAAATGCGGTCAAATTTAAAAAATATAAAATCAGTCTTAGACCTCCTTGTGACAACTAAGATATGTTTTTAGCAACTATACTAAAGCGAACTACATAGAAAACGAAAAATACTTGCAAATATTTTTCAACAGATGACATTTATCATTATTCAACAAAAGGTAAAGCCATTTAATATTATCATCAAATATGCAAGATTCACAAAAAGAATTTTCATATTTTTGGTCGTGAAATTTATCTATCTTCATAAGAGATATTTGATACATAAAATATATATACATCATCGCATTCATTGTTCACAACATCGAAATATTTCCTTTAATGCAAAAGAATAAAACAAAATTTTTATATTTCACAATTTCTTTAATGACATCATCATGAGAACAATATTGCTGAAGGATTTTCACCAGTTACTTATTAATTAATTTCAACGAATAATTACGTGTATTTTGCAAAAACAATTAAAGACACAAGTATGAAATAATTTTCTAAAAAAAAATTAGTTTCATTGACAAAATCTGGTTTCACTCCTGAGTAATCATCAAGCTGAAAAATAACCAATTCCAGTATTAAAAAACATGTTTAACATGAAAGACTTTCATAAATAAAAAAAAATTGAAATACTGTTTTGCACAGCACTTTAAGTACTTGATCATCGCTCTTTTTTTCGAGAACTTATGCAAACATAGGGACCATCACATACTATGTAATAACGGACATTTCAAGAAACCTTTCCGTTACTTTAAAAGCACATTGGCCACACAAATGGAACGGGGCATCTACTGCCACAAAAAGTATATCTTGGGGTCACGTCTGATATTATAGAAGACAATTACAAATGTTATTCATACTTCCTCGTTACGCTTTTTGTGATTTTTTTATTCAAGGAATGAAACAAAAATTATTGACCTTCTAAAAATGTTTTTGATTAAAAACATTACTTTTCTTTGCACTACAGGTGTACACGAGATAGTCATCAAGGTATTTGCATCCCATTCCTCGTCATTATATAAATAAAATTATCACAACGAAACTTCGACGAACCTTACAAATCCTTTGGAAAAATCGAGAGAAATATTGTTTGCCTTCAATAAACTTCAAGAATGACATTTTTTACAGACAGGCTCGAACCAACTTACACCGCAGCAACATCAACTCAAAGTATCAAAGATTAAATTTTGCTAATGCATATAATAAAATAATGATACTAATTCTATAAGAACAGACGCAAAACTTCCATCATTATTTATTTGCAGTTAAAGATTATTTGAATTGGCAGGCACTAAAATATAGAATAAAAGTTCTGACGGTAAAATTCATAATAAAATCAACAATATTTTACTTCCTTAAAAAGATTATTCTAAAATTGTAAAAATATATATTAGCCAATAAACTTAAGATTAATAATTCTAAATTTTACATGCATTCGTAACCTATGATTTTATTATAAAAAGTATTTTTTTTGCTAACTATTTTTTCACTGAACCTTTGACCTGTGAGTTTGTTTGCTCGTTTGAAACTAAAATTTTCACAAGCAATTAATTACTCACATCTTTTGCATTTTTATTCGATTCTACAATAAATACAAAAGTGCATGCTGCAAGAGTTGCATACTAATATATATATATATATATATATATATATATATATATATATATAACAGTAATGGTAATAATGACAATGATAATAATAACAGTAATAATAATGCTAATACTAATAATTGTTATAATATATTTCAGTTCGTCTCGAAAAACTGACCTAGAACAAACTCGGAGGGGAAAAAAGGGGAAGTAAAAAAAAGAATCAAACTAAGTACTTGAACATACGTCAAATACTCGTAGGAAAGAAAAAACCCCGAGACGAGAACACTAACACTAAAGCTCTCAATACAATAGTAGAGCAACAAAGAATAAATCTAAGATTGAGCCAACAGATCTACCTGGGTTTCACCCTATGGCTCGTCAGGGTAAATCCGACTTTCCTTTACGAGCCGTAGGCTGAAACCTAGGTAGGTCTGTTGGTTCTTACTTAGATTTGTTCTTTACACACACACACACACACACACACACACACACATATATATATATATATATATATATATATAAGTATGTGTGTGTGTGCGTGTGTGTGTGTGTGTGTGTGTGTTTACATATATATAAGGTAAATATATTTGCTGAAACAATTGAAAATAAAGAAAACTTTTCAATTAATTTGCACAATATATATATATATATATATGTGTGTGTGTGTGTGTGTGTGTGTGTGTGTGTGTGTGTGTGTGCGTGTGTGTGTGCAATCAGTTTTAGACACATTTGAGTGACAGAATCGATTCTATTTAACCTTCGGAATCTGTCATTTTGTGGTGGTGTGTCTACTTTCGGGGTGTATGATGAAATTTATTTGGCTTTTTTATTTTGGTTTAATACTTTATACACACATATCCCGCGCGACAGAATGGCAACACAGATTACGCTCTCACACCCTGATTGAGCACTCTGGAAAAATGGTAGACTTTGAAAAACAGTAGGTACTCTGGCATGTATGCATCGATCATTCAGAAATGGATTAGAGCATTCTGGCTATTGGGCGGGTATAATGACAATATACACGCTAAAAAGTCTGCCTTCTTCTCCCGAACTCCCATAGCCCAGAGAATCGCCGACTGACGCCAATTCGGTCGGGTTTCAATCCTGGGTTAAAAGCAATCGGAGTCTAACCGTACTGATGAGCTGTGATACAGCGAAACATATTTGTCTGTGGATGATATATATATATATATATATATAGAGAGAGAGAGAGAGAGAGAGAGAAAGAGAGAGAGTGAGAGAGAAAGAGAGAGCGATGGTTGTGATATGTTGCCATTTATAATTTCAATTTCTGTCATTAATTTCGTCAAATGCACTGTATACTAGTGTCAGTTGGGCACCGTCTGTAAAGAAAAAGAAAAAGCACCACGAGACAATTCACTTCGCAAGAAATATGGAAACTGTATGCTCATCCTTGGCATTTGCGCTGGAAAATTCAATAACTTAACACGTAAGCCTATGTCCAGTGATTTGAGGAGGCAGTGTTCTCCTGCTTAAAGAAGTTGTCTAGTAACAGAAATCTTCCCTGTGCCAGCCAAGGAGGAGAACATAGACAATTTCTGGGTTCATACAACACTTTACATCTGGCCATCTAACTCCCCAACCTTAAATACCCTTGATTATTTTGCGTTAAACGCAGTTTAGCTAGTAACCAACAATATTTTCTTCTAACTTCAAATATGAACTGGAAGCAAGTACTGTGCATGAAATAACTCATCAAATAAAATGCTCACAAGAGACGCAAGTTATTGCTACGTCGTCTGAAGACCATGGATGAATCCAATATAAATTATATTGAATAAATTTACTCTTTATCATTTCAATAGGTTTTAGTGTAATTTATTAAATATATATGTTAAAATGAGATATTAATGTTATTTTTATTTCTTTGTAATATAAACAATTCGCGCCATATATATATATATATTTGTGTGTGTGTGTGTGTGTATACAGTAGTAGCCATAATATAAGGAACGAAAACAACGAAGATACAAATATGTGTATTACTTAAAAGTAATGAATGATTAGCAATGAAATTTTTATGGAATAAAGTTTAAGGTGTAATGCATAAATTTATGCAAGTTACAAAAATTTACATAATAGTTTTTTTAAATAAAGATTGAATGGAACAAAAGAAATAAGCTACTGAACAAAAGTCCTAGAATGATTTTGTTAATACTTGATAGTGAGAAAAATATCAAAAATACTTAATATTTGGTAAACATCCCCTTATTTTCAATGACTTTCCTGCATCGTCGAACACATGATCTAATTAATTTCCTCCCATTCGTCTTTAAATATATGCTATAGGTGATTCTGATTTTAAGGGTTTCTTTTCTGAGTCCTTTCTCCATTTATCTTCCAGATATTTTCTATAGGATTCAGGTCGGAACTCTTAGCTTTCCACTTCATTAGGGCGATTCCTTCTTCTTCAAATGAAGCTATAACCTTCGGAGCCTTGTGGTAAGGTGCATTGTACTGCATGAAAATAGGACATTCATAAAGATTGTGGTGTAATATTGGTACCACATGCATTATATATATATATATATATATATATATATATATATATATATATGAAGATAAAATGTAGTTTTAAGGAATGGTATTTCTATGGATAAAATTTTCAACATGAAGGTTAGTGCGTATGTAAATTTAAAAGGGGCCATTAATATAAACACCCAAAAGCAAATCTCTTTCCTGCTAAGCGCAATCAATTGCGTTTTGGCATGAAACCTACTGTCATCTTTGAGAGTTGACTGCAATGTATCACCATTTACATACATATATCCATGCCATTCAGCAAGTTGATCGAAAGAACTTTTTACTTTCATTTATCATACGGCCTGTTGAAGACCCACTAAAGTGATAGGGTTTAGTCTATTTCTATTATCTCTTTCCATAATGTCATTTCAGTGATTTGCAATTATTTGAATCTATTTTCGTGGTATATGATGAAATTTCTTTTGTCTTGGAAATATTGCGTCATCCGTGGTTACATCTGATTTTCACACCTCTCAAACACTGTTGCCTCGATTGTCGATTAGTTGTCCTACGGATATTGTCTGTACAAGAGGTTACTCCAAGGAAGCATACAAAAATTGTAGCGATGCAAAAACACACCGGCAATCTTCACAGAAAGATCGCGGATATTGTTGCAGTCAATATTTCAACTGTCAGTCGCATCATCACGGCAAAGAAACAAACTGCATCCATCAGCCCAAAACGTCAATAAATTCGGTTCAAAGAGACAAAACATCGTCAAGAGATTACGTGAAAGTGTGACAAATCCTAGGAAGATGTTATTCGTTTTATTTCAATTAATTTGCACAAATATATATATATATATATATATATATATATATATATATATATATATATAATTTCAAACAAATAATTTATAACCATTTCGATAATCCTTGTTAATTTCCTTAATATGTGAGTGTGTATAACTTATATAAATTATTTAGTTTTCTTTTAAGTCATTTCTAGTTTTGAAGTAGCTTTAACAACGTTCATGTTAATCATAAATGAATTTATTCCAGTTAAACAGAGTCAGTGAGTAGAATAATTTATTTTAATTCCTTAGTTTACGCGTTTATCAGATATGTTCAAAAGCTTTTTTTCTGATTTTCACAACTTGGCACTGGTGTTTGATTTTTAGCCGATTTCATATGTGTCATGCAGTGTATTATTTTCTTCGTTATTTTCCGAGTTGAATTTCGTTGAATTTTAAATTGTTCATCACAAATGGATGCCTTAAATATGGTGAACGAAAAGTTTGTTTCTCGCTAACCCATGTTCTTGAAATTTAAAAAAATAACTAAACATCATAACTGCAAGAAAATATTTCAGAAGGTATATCTGAAATTTGATACACTTCTTTGGCTGGTAAAACAACAGTTCGGAGTTTTTCTTTAAGCTAAACAATAACCGACGCTACGGGTGAAATTCTGATATGGTGAACGTGGTCTACTTGTCATCATGTATAAGAAACCGACAGAATAGAATTCTAAGAGTTTACAAATCAGTATCTCAACTGCATTTGGCCATATGTAGAAACATAGATTTGTTTCAAAACTGTGTGTGACATTCTCTGATGAAACAGAATCAGCTCGATCGTTTTTCCGCAGCAATTTCTTTGCCACTAAATTTAGCCGTACTTACACAGAATTGTCACAGTCAAAGTACATAGATTGTTTACGTAACTTTCGATTCAAACAGAGATAGTAAAACCCGTAGCTGAATTGGGTTTGGATCTAAAAAATGTGTTGCTGTCTGTTTGCTGGGAGGGCAAGAAGATAATTCACTTCGAGCTTCTTCCAGACGGCGAACAATAACTACAAATAAATATTGCGACAAACACAATAATCTCCATGCGTATATTAAAGAAAAATGGTCAATTTTGGCAAATCGAAAAGATGTCATTTTCGACCACATTAGCGCAATGGCCGTCTTTGTAAAATAGAACTTGCAAAAGCATAAGGATTTGAAGTGGGATACCCTCCAGCTTCCACTGAAATCTTCTGACTCGGTTTAATTTGTTCCAGTCTCTACAGAAGAATTCAAATGACAAAAAAATTCGATTCGACTCTGTAGATTTAGGTGAAAAATATATTACAAGTTTATTTTTATATAAAAATGAAAAGTTTCTACGAAAATGGCATTAATATGTAGAACGATGGGAGACAATTGTTCATCACAATGGAATTGACGTACTTGATTAATAAATGTTTTGTGAATAAGATTAAGTTTGCTATGATCATATATATATATATATATATATATATATATATATATATATGCAGTAGCGGCCATAATATAAGAAACGAAAACTATGAAAATATAAATATGTGTATTACTTAAAAAGTAAAACATGATTAGCAATGAAATTTTTACCGAACAAAGATTAATGCGTAATGCAAAAATATTATGCAAAGTTAAAAATTTAGAAGATAGCTTTTTTTTAAATAAAAATTAAATGGAACAAATGAAATAAGCTATATATATATATATATATATATTAAGTAATTCATTGAGTTTTTTATTCGACCACAACAGGCCCTGGTGACGAAGAGCTGACGAATTAAACTCGATAAAGCGCCGCCCGTTCACAAATTGCGTGGTGGAGCTCAACCAAACGCATTTACCCGTAAGAAAGTGCCACCACGGCATTTATGAACGAGCGGCGCTTTATCGAGTTTAATTCGTCACATCTTCCACACCAGTGCCCGTGGTACATTTGGTCTAACATCATCTTAATAACCAAAACCATCTGGGTTCGATTCCTGGTAGTGGATGCGCACTGCTGAAGAGACTCAAATATAAGACGAAACGACCGTCCAGTGTTTTTTGCGCTCTGTTGAGGTCGAATAAAAAGCTCAATGAATTGCTTAATAATTGTTCAAATCCTCCTACTACATCTGTCATATATATATACATACAGATGGAAGCCACATTACGCCGGTGAAAATGTGATTGGATTTGACTACCATATATATATATATATATATATATATATATTTATGGTAGCTCAAATCCAATCACATTTTCGCAGACGTAATGTGGCTTCCATCTGTCTTTTCTACAAATACTTTCACAGCCTCTGCTCTGAAAAGCTTAGCTCCCTGCTGCCCTCTTTACATGAATTTACTCGAGCTACTAGACTAGCGGCTTTGTCCCACACATTTACATTGAAACCAAACAAATGTAACTACAACTTCTACTCTATATGCTTTTTTGCTCTCACTTCCTGCCTGTGGAACTCCCTTCAGTATACTTGCTTCCCTGAAAACTAAAATCTTTTAAAATTTATTGTTAATAAAATGTTATCATTAGTTCAAAATATGGAATTATTTCTCAATCAGTCTCACTCTCCCTTTCTCTCTCTCACTCTCTCTCTCTCTCTCTCTCTCTCTCTCTATATATATATATATATATATATATATATATATATATATATATATATTAAAGCAGAATAGGGTTTGTTCCAACGAGATAAATGATAAATTGGAAATTAGTATAGAAGAAAAAAGTGCGAGAAACCATGACCATTTTTGTTAAAGTGTAAATTTATCGTTGTTATTATTATTAATGTTACTTGTTTTGTTACTTTACATATCGATACATAAAGTCACAAGTTTATTCGTCTGAAGAGAGACAACTTTTGACTCGAAGCACGTGGAAGAACACCAGTACCATTATGGACACTTAATATATTATATAAAAAGCAAGTAATATTAATAATAATAATAACAACAACAAAAAATCTACAATTTAAACAAAACGTTAACGGCCTTTCGCATTTTTTCTTCTCTCTCTCTATATATAGTCATCCGCAGACAGATCTGTTTCACAGCTCATCAGTACGGTTAGACTCCGATTGCTTATTTAACCCAGGATTGAAACCCGACCGAATTGGCGTCAGTCGGCCATTCTCCCTCTGTGCTATGAGCGTTCGGTCGAAGTAGGCTGTCTTTTTAGGGCATATATTATCATTATACGCGCCCAATAGCTAGAGTGCAGTTATCTCTATCTATCTATCTATCTATCTATCTATCTATCTATCTATCTATCTATCTATCTATCTATCTATCAGCTGAAGATGGGGTTAAATCTAATAAATAGACTGTAGACAATCATGTATAAAACTAATGAACACATTTATTATGGCTTCACCATAAATACTCTGGAAGTGTTAAAATCTCAAGATATTTTGAATTTCACATTTTTATGTTTTCATTGGTTGCTTAGACGTCGCATTTTCATTTCATGACTTAACATGTTTGTATGCAAATCCGATATCTGCGTTTCTGTTTTTTGTATATTTCATTTAATATAAGCGTGTATTTAAGAAATATGAATATTTGTGCATATTACCTGCATGACACATGAAACGGGTAAAATAATAAAAAAGCTCCGAGGAAAAACAATCAGCAACCAAAAAATAAATGCTCCTGTAACTGCAAAACGAATGACGCTTGAGTAACAATGTATTATACCAGTTCACTGTAAAATCAGTAGATAACGATGATAAATATTCATAGGAGTAACCGAAGGGCACCGGAAACCACGTACACAAATCATCATTTACGAATAGTAAATACGCAAATAGGAATATTATTTCTAAACATATCTGGGATATTACAAACCAAAAATATCATGGGAAATAAAGAAAATAAGCCTCAACAATCGACCCAAAAACTATAATTACCTTTCCGGACCAAAGAAAACTAATAACTAAACGATAAGAACTCATCTCAAAATGCAGACACAAAAACAAGCTTTTACTTCGCAACTTAAAAATAGCAAACTTAAAAGGGACAATAATAAAGAAAAAGAAATAAAATAAGCAAAAGCAAATAAAATAAATGAATCCAAACAAATACGTAAAAATATTTAGTAAATATTAAAAAATTCATAAAACACGCCTACTAAAATAACAGAATAATAAGTGAGTCTATTCACAATTTATTAGATTAGCCAAAATTTTGGCTTTAATTTCAGTGGAAAATAAAGACAAAAATTCCCCAACATTTGGATAATTTTTTATTGAAAATGCTTCTAAGTTTTCGGCTCACATGAGCTATCTTCAGAGAGGTTATTTAGACTGTGATACAATAACATCCACCATCAGCGACGATTATATTTTGTGTTGACATAAAACTCCGCTTGGCAACGGCAATAGTTACCAAAAATAATAAACGCATGGCCTCCAATATTGCATTTGACTACATGGTTTTGTAAATCGAACCACTCATTCTATAACCCAATTTTTTCGATTATTGATGTTCGATATTTATCGGGGGTACCTCGACACAAAACCTAGCGAAGAACACTTGCAGATGCTTATAGTACAACCGTGTAAATTTTCAAGAATATCGGTTCAGCCGTTTCGGAGACTATAGGTAACGGACACACATACACACAGACAAAGTTCCATTTATAAATAAGTTTAGATAAGTGAAGTAGAAATAGGTTATTATTTGAACAAAACTGTGTGTATTGAAATCAAGAAAGTAATAAACACTTGAATATATGTGAAGTGAGAATGGTTAATTATTCGAACTAAAAATGTTTATATTAAAATCAAGCATGTAATGAATATTTGAATATATGTGAAATATGAATAGCTTATGATTCGAACAAAAATGTAGGTATATTGAAACTATGCAACTAATAAATATTTGAATGTATGCAGGGAAGGAAAAGCTCAGAATTCGAACAAAAAAGTGGGTATATTGAAGTCATGCAAGTACTGACTATTTGAATATACGTTAATTAGGAATAGCTTATGATTTGAAGAAAAAGTTAAACATTGAAACCAAGCAAGTAATTATTATTTGAATGTATGCAATGTAGAAATATCTCATGATTTGAACAAAAAATTGGTATATTGAATTTATGCAAGTAATATATATTTGAATATATGCGATGGTGACATAGGTCATGATTTGAACAAAAAATTTAAATTATTAAATATTATCAAGTAATGAATATTTGATAATATGCGAAGTAGAAATAGTTTATGATTTGAACAAAAAACTGGGTTTATTGAAACCAAATAAGTACTGAATTTTTGAATGTATGCAAATAAAGAATAGTTCACGATTCTGTTATAAAAATGGCTCTATTGAAATCAAGCATGTAATGAATATTTGGATATACGCTAAATAGAAATAGCTTATGGTTCGGATAAAAAACTAGGAATATTGAAACTAAGCAAGTAATGAATATTTTAATGTATGCAAAGTAAAAAGTATCTCATGATTTGAACAAAAAATGACATATTAAAATTATGTATGTAATATATATTTAAATATTTTCTCTTCTAAAAATACTTTCACGGCTTCTACTCTGATGCCCCCAATATATGAATTTACTCGAGCCACAAGATGAGCAACGAGTTCCCATCCTTTTACTGTAAAACCATTTAAGTTGTAAACCTAAATTCTACTCCATTCGCTTCTTTTCTCGCACTTCCCGCCTGTGGCATTCCCTTCCGTTTACCTGCTTTCCCGACAGCTGCAATTTCCAAGAATTTAAATGTAAAGTCACTACTCATCTCTTATTTCACTAACCTACATCCTCTCACTGAAGCTTCTTTCTCCGTTCACACCACTCTCATCAGTATTCTCATCCTTCTCTTACCCAATTCCTGACACCCCCTATAATTTGTCACTCCTTCTCATAACTTTCCTCTTATGTAACCCCCTGCAAAACAGTGGCTGTAAAATGTTTTGCTTGGGGCGATATGATTATATATATATATATATATATATATATATATATATATATATATATATATATATATATATATATATATATATATATATATGTGTGTGTGTGTGTGTGTGTGTGTGTGTGTGTGTGTGTGTGTGTGTGTGTGTGTGTATTTCCGAAATGAATGCTGGACATTCTCCTCACAGATGAAAAGAATTGAGGTAACAAATTTGTGCTGTGCTGCTACAGGAAAATACTTTGATTAACTCTGATTGCCTATGTGAATAATTACAAATTTTAAAGTAAAGTAGAAGAAAAATGGTCGTTTAAATTTAGATTCAGAAAAATACATTGAATTTACTAGGAAATATATTGAGGAAAGTAGACCTAGTAAATATGATAATCGCAGGATATATTGAACGTGATACAGTAGGATGATGAGTGTAATCCACGAAATGAGCTTATGCAAATAAATCACATCTTCACCAAGTGCTACATACGAAAGAGGATTGTGAAGAATAATGATCACTCATTTTTAAAGTGACATAAAAATGATTTATAACAAATAAATTTCAAATAATTCATTGGTTATAGTGTTACAATCACACTTGTGTCCCACCAGATATATAGGAGATTTGTTTTATGCTTATCATTTGTACAATTTGCGGCAATAATATCTACAACAATTCAAATTTTGACGAAAAGATTAAGACAACTCCTATTAAAATATATGAATATGGTTTAAACAAAGACTTACAATTTTTATTCATTTGGTTTTAAAAATAACTTAATCCAAATAGTGTGGCCTCTATTTGCCCTCCACTCTAGACAATTTCTAGAACCTGGACATTTTCTAAAGTTCGAGCGCCTAGGGTTTTTTCTGTGATTTTGTAATTTTCAAACCATTGCAGTATAGACTTTTATCCGGAACAGCCTAATTTCGACGTAACATGAAATGAGCTAGAAAAACTCTGATTTGCAAAGACAAATTCACCAGTTTTAAAAATAGTTCCTGAGGAAAAACGCACAGTATTCACCAATCCAAGCCATGAGATTAACTGAAGGTATTTCACTACGAATGAGACATCAACTAGGTGAAAAAACCATTATCACTTGCCTAAGTCAACTAGCATCATACAGATGACAATTTGTAATGTGTGAGATATTTCTGGCACAACTTCTGTTATATACATATTGAGCTGAACATTTTTCATGCTGTATGAATTTCTAAAATCATCATTCTAAAGTTTCGTTACTAAAATACAAATTTTGTTGAATGACTGGAGCCGTTAAATTTTAAATACGCTGAAAATGTAATAATTTTAGCAATTAAATATTTTATGGAAAACAAATTTAATTACAGTCAAAATGTTTTTAAATACTAGTAACTATAGATAGAAATGTGTTTTTAAGTGCAAAAATCGCTTAATAAAAATCGGTTGTACTTTATTTGTAACTTTTTGTTTCGACTATTGAGGTTACGGATATCGGTGGGAGTCTCTGAGTTCTTCATACGACCTTTACATTGCGCCTAATCCGTTGTTCAGGGAAATCACGCCTTGCTCAAGTTTTGTAAAACAGGCGGAAACTGACAACAATAAAGCCATGTTTGTGAATGTCAGCATCCTCTGATTCCTTGTATATGCGTCCAAAATCCTTTCTTTCCCACTCCTAATCAAACATGCGTCCTGTCACACTTAACGATCCGTTTCCTTGAAGAATTGGCTTAGAATCAATTCGGCCCTGCCGGCAAATTCTTACCGTTTTCTCTTTTGTTATATTCTCTGTTTTGAGTGGAACTTCTTCCACTCTAGAGTTGACAAGCGTTTCCAACGAACCCGATTACCGTTCCAATAGGGATCGGTTCTAAATGTTTCAAATCGACAGAGATTTTAGAATAATTTGCAATCGTGCATGCAATATAGAATCAACAGGGAATTGAGTAAAGCTGATTCTTGGCAGTAAATGCATCAAAAATTGACGCTTCAGAATTATATTCAAGTAATAAATAATTATCTGGTATTGCTGTTGATACATGATTTTAGAATTAGTGTAATTTATGGTTGGTTTTTAGATTGATCGCAACTTAAATTTCGAACTTTAAATAAGAGAAATACGTTAATACAAACCGCAGAGTTATAGTTATTTACTATACGATAGAATCAAGCGTCATTTGACGCTGACCAAGACGCATCATCAAGTTAGCTGTTGTCTGATATAGAGAGGGATGGATTCCGGCAGAGTTTAATTTCCCAAGGCATGCTACACACAAAAAAATCAATGCCACGTTAGCTTTCAACCTAGATATGCCATGTCAATTGATGATGGTCATGTTCATGATGATATTGATCTTAACGATCATGATTGTTAAATCTTCAATAAACGTCACATAGTCTACACGGTTTTCTTCGTCGTAGTTGTTTGAATAGAATACTGTTCAAATATTCGTGGGAACGCAACAATGGAAATGGTTGAAGTGTTTCCACTTATAATGCTTAGAAAATTTGATGGATTTTTTTTACCTTTAAAGAATATGCCTCTTGTTTTGAACCCAGATTTGTGGTGGAAACTAGTCAGGTGTCCACCTGCACAGCGACGCTACAAACACACCCGGTTAGAAGACTTAATGTATTGATTATAATACACAAAACATATGTAAAATAATTCAAATGAAAATACCGAAGTAAATGTTTATAGCGGATATATTTTTACATTATTTAACACGACAGATTGTAAAGATGTTTATATTTTGTCAGTTTATTTAACAATCTTTATTTGTAAATGTCCACACTGTTAGGCACCATCTTTTACACTCCCTTGTACCTATCTCATTTTAAAAAAATCTAATTAACCTTTGTGTGCACAACAGTCTATTATCTGCAGTTTTTGAGACTTTCCTCTGTTGAATGTAGCTTATGTCATTTTATTTTTATTATTAGTTGGTTGTTTTAATGGAAGAAAAACGTATTTAAATCTAATGAAAAGAGTTAAAACTGGAATATGATAATTTTCTCGATTGCAGTAAAAAAAATGAAAATAAATATAAACTGATTTTCTCGATTGCAATAAAAAAAATGAAAATAAATATAAACTGATTTTAGTGAAATAACAGAATCCCAACGAAATTATCACAGGAATCTTACTTTTCTCTGAAATAAAAATGGTATCTTTTCTAAAATAAAAACAGCGTTTAAATTTTTTTTTATCAAGGACAGAAACAAGAAAGGTTTGATTCTCCTGACATCTCATAATATTCATTTTAATTATATATTCCAAGTACCTTGAAATATGAAAAGTCATAATCATGCCACCTGAGCATTTCTGGAAGTTATTTATTTAAGCAAAAATGATTTAAACAATAATAAAATCAATGATAAAGGTTAACATACACCCTTGTGCAATTTTATTGCAGCAACAGCTTTAGTTTCCTTTCTTTCAACATAGTCAGTTTTATGCCTACTGGAGTGACAGGATATAATCGGCTTTGTTCTTTCCTCATATTAGGCTATTTGCAGCAATATGCAGAAATATGAATCTATTTTCTGGGTGTATAATGAAATTTGTTTTGCCTTTAAAAAATAATGCGTGACCCGTCTTTGCATCAGATTTTTCTCACATCCAGACACTAATGTCTTGACTGTTGTTTAGTTGTCCAAAGGACATTGTCTGTGATGGAGTTACTCCAGGGAAGCATACGAAAATTGTAACGCTGCACGAATACACTGGCAAGCCTTACATGGAGAATACGGATATTGTTAGCATCAGCCATATACCTCTTAGACTTGTCATGAAGAGGAAGAAACAAACTGGACGCTTCAGTTCAAAAGGTATGCGAAAATGCAGTCGCAAGTGAAAAACAAGGTCAAGATACGACGTATACGTGATTAGGAAAAGTGTGAAAGATCGTAAGATGACATTATTCGTTTTGGTTCAATAATTTACTCAAGGATGTATACTTAACCGCATTATAATCATCGTAAAGTCCGGTATTAATGATAAAATGTGAGATAAGATTTTGACATGAATTATATAAGGTAATACAAGAATCAAGTATTAAATATAAAAGAAAAAAATTATGTTATTAGTCATAAAAATAAAAACCTTGTATTAATCATAGAAAGAAAAAAAATCTTGTATTAATTTTAAAATTCAAAATCCATTATTTATGATAAAAACAAAAATAAAACGCTGGTATCAATGGCCAAAATTAAATTTGATATTAATGAGAAGAATAAACAGTTTTAATTAAAAAAATAAAAATTCAATATTAATTATAATTCTTTAATATATAGCTTAATTATAAATCTATAAATACTGTATATAATCGAGTATATACTGTATAATAATCGTATATAATCGAGTATATACTGTATAATAATCGTATATAATCGAGTATATACTGTATAATAATCGTATATAATAGAATATATACTGTATAATAATCGTATATAATCGAATATATACTGTATAATAATCGATTATAATCGAGTATATACTGTATAATAATCGTATATAATCGAGTATATACTGTATTATAATTGTATATAATCGAGTATATACTGTATAATAATCGTATATAATCGAGTATATATTGTATAATAATCGTATATAATCGAGTATATACTGCATAATAATCGAGGTTTATAATTTGTTACTGACGCGTCTCAAAAATATTCGCTGAGCATTTTTGGGTTAATTATTTTGCGTATACTTTGAGTAAATATATTTTAATTATTTTATTTTTGTTTAAATAAATTCAGGGCAAACGAATATTTTCATTAAAAGTTCGTTGCCCACTCTAAAATATCAATAATATTCGTTAAGTGATGTTTTTATTATAGCAATAGAAATGTTTTATTCATCAAACATTGTGCCCGCGTCATATTTTATTTGCTGTGTTAGGGAATTAAAACATTTCTATTGCTATAAAAATAATCTACATATTATACAAGCAAAATCATTCTCGCTAACTGCTACTAAATAAGCCGAAAGCGCTCGGATTCAAAAGTAATTTGGACAGTTCCAACACAGTCTATGTTCCATAGAAATTCTCTTCTACGCCGAAAGAGAAAATATAATTAAAAGCTTAATCGCAGTGCGTTACCAGTCATCTTCAATGAAACCTAAATAAAGAATGATTGCTCCTCAAATTCTCAATAATAGAATCTTACTTGACTGGGAAACTCTTCGTGACCGATTGATGAAAGCATTTCTGAATAAACGGTGGTTACTGCCACAAATTCGAATGTGGTTAGAAAATACGTTAAAAATATAAATACATTAACTTTTCTTGACTTCCCAGGCTGCTAGACTAAATATTCTTCTTTTATATGCTATGTCTCTTCAGAACGTAGGCGATCATGACTTTCCACATCTCCCCATCTCTGGTAGCTCTTAGCACACTTTCTCCTGTTACCTCACTCAAAACCCGCACTAACCTTTCAAATATGATATCTGCTGATTTCCTCTGTCTCTATTTCTTTATGTCTGACCTGTGAGTATCAGGTTCTCTAAGATTTCCTTCCTCATTACATGTCCCAAGAACTTCAGCTGTCACTTCCTGATGCTCAGTATTAATTTCGTTTTTGTTTCCATCCTTTCAAAAATACTCATCATTGCTCACATGCTCGACCCATGATATCCAAAGCAACCGTCATTAGAAATACATTTCAGCTGCTACACTTTTGTCTTAATCTTTGATGATATTGTCCAGCATTCACTGCCATATTGAAGAACAAACATCGAATAGCAAATCAGTACTCTTTTTTTTATTCTAGTGAAATTTTCCTGTCTCTTAATATTCTGTTTAGCTTCTGGAAAGCGTTCGTGTCCATTTCAATTCGCATTCGAATCTTAGTGTCCCACTTTCCATTTTATGTTAGAACACTTCCAAAGAAATTAACTTTTTGTACTTGCTTCATTTCAATATCTCCAACCTGTATTTGGCATCTTGCTCCTCCGTTTACTGATGACCATACATTCGGTTTTGTTGTAATTTATATCTAGTCCTTTATTTCGAATTTCGAATTTACATTTTTAAGAGGTTTGTAGTTTTCTTTCTGTGTCAGCTATCAGCACTGTATATCTTATGTTGTTCAGGTTGTGACAACCTATCACAAATAGATCCGATGAAAAGACATATCTTGTCTTACGCCCCCTTTCTATCTTTGTAATCTGCTGAATTCTTTTCCTCTCCGTATGCAGGGGATTTGCTGCTAGCAGAGGTTCTTGAGGCATTACATTGCTTAAATTAACAGAGATTCTACTTAAATAAATAATAATGGTTAATGTAGTAGTAGTAGTAGTAGTAGTAGAAATGATAATAATAATAACATGGACACACACACACACACACACACACACACACATATATATATATATATATATATATATATATAAAGATATATATTGCCATCCGCAGACAGATCTGTTTCGCCGTATCACAGCTCATCAGTACGGTTAGACTCCGATTGCCTTTTTACCCAGGATTGAAACCCGACCGACCCGACGGCAACTCTACCCTTGGGCCCTGGGGGTCCGGTGGAAGTAGGCAGATATTTTAGCGCATATCATTATACGCGTCCAATAGCTAGAACGCTCTAATTCATTTCACTGAATGAGCGATATATATATATATATATATATATATATATATATATATATATAAAGCAACTGCAGTGCCATGTAACATCAGTAGCAGAGCTTAAGCATAATATCAACATCAGATCTCGGACATAAAAGTATGAACCACGAGGTATATCTCTCTCTTCCGCGTTTTTCTGTTTCGAGATAGTGATATGAACTTTCCTCGCTGAAGCTAAAATGGTTGTAAACGTTTTACACTAAAAACACACCAATACAATAAGAACCACTTAAACATATTTACTTCTAACAAATGAAATTAATCTTGTTTTAAACAATGGTTTGTTAATTTTTTTTAATAAATATTATCTTCCGTTGCAAATCAATTATTCAATTATTTTTTCATGTACGACTTCTAACCAACCTTATTGCATGTACTCTTTATCACTGCTATTATTGCATGTACTATATTCCTGTAAGAAACCTTACAAATTTAGTTATTGAATTATCTAATCCCTAAACTATTAATGTTCTGAGATATTTGTTTACCATGATAACCTTCGGTTATTCCACTCTACTGGTCTTTATGGATGTGCGTTGTGGCGCAGTGGATATCAGCTCGGAACGAGAAATCGGAGAGCCGAGTTCGAATTCCAGTTGAATTCCTTGCATTCACTTACGCGCAAATACCCTTGGGAAAGGTATTAATCCGTCTATTCCTTCCAGTTATGGGTTAAATAACAGGACAGATTGGGTTCTATAGCCTTGGTCGGCAACCAGTCTACCGCAGAAAGCAATGGCAATCTACTGGGGCATAATCTTCTGCCCAGTCAGTCATGTCACTTTCGAGATATGATCTCCCAAGCGTGTAACACGTATGGCACTTAACTGACTGACTGGTCTTTATAAAGAATGCAAAACCCTCTTGACAAAGAAGCTGTAGTAAAAACACTATCAATCTCTCTGCCTTTGGGCGGAGTGCATTAACCCGCCGAAGGATAGAGTCACGACATAAGAATATTATACAGGAATTTTTGGTCGGGCTATATGGCTCGGATAACCTATATTAAAAGGCCTTGTGTCACATCTTGCCCTAGTGGGCAGGGGTGGCGTAACTGAATACTGCAGGTAGTTACTCGCAGTAACTGCTTAGCAGACTGTCAATCTCTCTGCCTTCAGGCGGAGAGTATTAACCCAGTCGTGGCTCCGCCGAAGGGTAGCCATGACATAGGAATATTATACAGGAATTTTTGGCCCTGCTATATAGCTCGGATAAACCACATTAAAAAGGCCTTGTGTCGCATCTTGCCCTAGTGGGGAGGGGGGTAACTGAATACTGCCAGTTAGTTACTCGCAGTAACTGCTTAGCAGACTGTCAATCTCTCTGCCTTCAGGCGGAGAGTATTAACCCAGTCGTGGCTCCGCCGAAGGGTAGAATCATGACTGGGGAAAATTAGGCAGATATTTTTGGCCGGCCTATATGGCCTGGAGGACACACATTAAATAAGCCTTGTGCCACATTTTGCCTTAAGTGGGAAGGCGACTGAATACTGCAGTTCTTTATGAACAGTCAAATACAGCAATTAACGACTGCTACTACTCAGACACCGTAATAATATTTTCGGACTTACGTATTTCTATATTATTTATTATTAACACTTTTTTGGTTATCTTGTTTCTGCTTATACTAATATACTGTTTTGAACCTACCTTCTTGTTCGTGTCTTAATTCAAGCAAAAACCGGTCACTACGCGTTACGGCGAAGTTACGCCGCAATTACATAACAAATTGACAACGAAGATCCACAACAAATAGACAGGTTATAATAGCGACTAATCTGCTGAGCAGGCTTGTGGAAGTTGATTGCAAAACAGAGAGGTATGGCGAAATCACCGAAATTGTTACAAAGTATTACAAAATAGAGTTTATTTTAAAGATCTGTGATCGCAACTTTATCAAAGAAAATGGCGCAAACAAGACAACTAATTTGATTTAATTAACTTTCCAAATAAACTTGTCATTTTTTATTGCATTTATATAATAAGCCTTACTTCAGATCGAAAGATTTGTTGGTGATCTATCCTTCTGTTTTTTGTATTGACACTATTTTATTAAATTATGGTACAAAATACCGACAATGTTTCTAATTTTATAAGTAGAAGCATTTAATAAAAGTTATAACAGAAAATTGGCAAAATGCATTATCTATTTTCTATCAAATCTGTAACTTCCCATCCATTCTGAAGAATTGTGTGAGGATCTGTCTTGGATTGATTTAAAAAAAAGACTAAATGAGTTTTTTACTTTCGAGCTATTCTGATAATGAGAAGAGCATTTTAGCTTTAATCCAATTAAGAAAAAAGAAAACGACGAGAAAAGTTAAAAACATTCGATTTTAACAAAAAATTTTAAAAATAATTATTAACGATTTTTAAAAGTCAATCCTTATTCTTTCTTTTTTTCACGAGAAACGCTAACTTGGGAAAAATTAATGAGATTTATTTTTATTTAAACATACTTACAAGTACACATACATACATTTTACTTTCTCGTTTTTAGATATGATGAAGGCTTTAATATCGAAATACGTTTCATATTTTCTATCAAATAATTTCACGAAACGTTCCCTTTTTATAACTCAAAGGGTTATCACAAGCCCACAAATACTGAGCATATAGTAAATGCCAAAATTCTTACTCAGAAGTAAAAATCATCTCTCAGTATTATTTTCTTCATTCTGACCAACGGTTAGACATAACTTAGCTTAGGGCATTCAGAAAGAATATTATTCGCAATTAAGGTAAAATACAGTCAATTAGACATGCGTTGAAATCATTAATTCCCCCTAGATATGGGATGTCTATATAAAAGATATTGAGGTGCTTTCAATCGATGTGAAAATTACCTAAAAATGTTTTTTGAAACTACTAATTAGGCAACGTTGTGGTGCAATGGATATCGTTTCAGAATGGAAAGTAGATAGATCCAAGTTCAAAAGCAAATTTAATTTGTTTTATCCACATGCCCTTGAGAAAACTATGAATGAAGCTCTCCTCCACCAGCTATGGGTTAAATATGACAAATTGGGTTTTGTAGCCTTGGTTTGTAATCATTCTACCGCAGAAAGATCGCCTAATGATTGTGTAAGCGTTTATCATGTATGGTATTTAACTGATTGACTGAACTAGGGAGCAACTTATTTGAATGCATAATGAGCTTTTCATTTTGGTACCGAGACTGCATGAATTAAAGCGATTTACTGACTTGGCAACGAAATTCCATAATTTAACTCCGGAAATACTTAGGTTTACATTTTAATATTTTACCTTCTCACACTTTGCATATCTGGATTTCCTTTCAACTTTCAACGATCATTAAAAAAATAAATGCAATATCAGTCATTAACGATCAATAAAAGAACAGGTTTTAGAAAAACAGAAGATGCCGACTGGTAAAAGACTCAATGGCGGGTACTGAAGAGTAAAGCTAATCTGAACATTTGTCATCGGATATAGATATAATTATGACGTTGCGGTTAGGGGAGAGTGGCAGTAAATTGGAAAATAAAACGTTCTCTACAAGAAGCGTAAACAATTTATATTTCTGTGACATTTAGAAAAAAATTAATTAGCAGCACCATCAGTATTACATGATTTTATCATCTAATTTGTTACTTGCAGATATAAAGTATGATATCAGAACCCCGATACTAGGAGATAACCATTGTCCACATATCTTTACTAATGTGTTGTATAAATGAGCCATGCTTAAACTCGGTATTTACTCGAGCCTTCCCAGAAATACGGGACGTGGCACTAGGAAGGATATAGCACTCGAGTGATTTTTCCTATGGGCATTTCCTCAAAGGCTCACGTACCCACACCCCACACCCAACACTCCACCCCCAGCATACGCGGGCCCTGGTTTGCTTCTATTTACCTCAAACGAAACTGCATTTAGGCAAAGCCTAGTCTTGGTTCTTCTTAGTACGAAGGCAGACAGTTGATATGGATACAATTTTGGCAAACTTCATAGCCACGCTTAAACTCCGAAATGAATAACATAACAGTCCTTGAACTCTTTATCTAATTAGCGCAGATGTTGTTCGCATCCCCTTGTCCATATGTACCGATATCTCGTCTTCTATTTAATTATAAAGATCTTTGATATTTCCTTCTTTGCCACTGATTTTTCGCCTGTATAATACCCATAAATTAAAGCGTTAAGATCGAAATATCCTGAAAGTTAAATGGGTCGTCAGGCAACTAAAGAAGGCTGGAAGGGACGGATTGCGACTGAAACATTGTGATGGTTTAACAAAAATGAGAACATTAATCCGAATATAAATCCTCATCTCTTAAATTCATGCAGAAATTAAACAAAACACAATTACGATAGTAATCTTAATGCAAACTGTTTCATTTATTTGCTAGTGAAATAAAAGCGATTAGAAAAAAGTTATTTTATTCATATTTGCTTTTCAGATCGTAAGCTGAACGCAGACATTTTAAGTGTCTCTAGCCACAACTACGGACTGATTTGATGCAAACAGCTTGACTACTAAAGTAAAAGTGAGGGCGCGGTACTGGCGTTTATTCTACATTAAACAAAGGCGTCGGCTTAATTCAGCGTAAAGTGATATCTGCAGTGTGCTATCTTCAGATATTTGGGGAAGTCAGACACGAAGATAACGCCGTCCGCGGCTTTGAACTTCCACCTTTATGACTGTCGGGTCTTTGACTAGTCATTTTTGATTAGAACACAATAACACTTTATGAGCGCTTTTCCCCTGGAAACGGGAATTGAAGTAAAACGCATAGAGCTTCAATGTAGTATGAACGAACATTGCCACGAAAATAGTGTTTCAGAAAAGTGCATCTTGGTTAACGTTAACGAAATCTTTCTTATATTTCATTTGTCTGCAAGATGAAGGGTTTTATCTTCTTAAAGGAACTGAAAAGTTTACATTAACGCTTCGGTATTATTTTATGTGGGCTAATTTTAATTTAACTCTCGACACAAGTTAATATATTTGGAAAATGTTCAAATACTTCTGTTACTTGGCGGAATTTAAAGAAAATCGTTTTTTCCCAATTTTTTAAAATGATATAACTTTAAGTTTAGTGTCTGAACGTGAAGTAACTGCTTTAAAATATGTTTTAAAAATGATTTCTATAGTATCAGGTTACAACTAACTCTAGTTTGACAGGGAATTTTTCCTGACGGATACTAGGTGGCAACCCGTAAAACAATTTTGAGAAAATTAGAAAATCCTGTTCACTTTACATGCAAGACGTGTGGTTACATGTATCGTATATCAAACACTGCACTATCTTCTGAAAAAAAAAATGAAAAAATCGGATCACAATATAAAGCTAACTTGGATGTATCACACGAAAATAAACCACTCTCTAACGAAAATGATACTGTTCAAAAATGGTAAAAAAAAAAAAAACGCTGTTGTAAATTGAACTACAGTAACAAACCGATGCCCTATACTTATATAAGTTTCACGAAAGCCGGCTAACAAGGTCTTGGAAATAATCTTTTGTTCATTTGTTTCTTTCATTTAAACAAGTGTTTTCGTTTCTGGACATGAATTGTGTAAGAACTGTCCAAATGTTCTATATATCCGCGCGCATTCGGTTATTCATTGCTGATGATTATATATTTTTTAAATATGTAAACTTCTATATGTCTCCATTTGTATTCAAGAATCACTCAATAATATCAACTATGAAAACGGCCACAACGTGCTGATTATATTTTAAAAATTAAAAAGCTTTCGCATCACTATAAATACACATATTAAAATTAACATATTTAGTTGAAAATAAAAATAGCATTATTAAAAAAAGATAATAAAATAGCAACCTATCAATGGCATATTAGTTTTTTTAATAATATATCTACCTACCGAAGGCAAATTATTGAAATGACATTATTGATAATGGGTAATAAAATAGCAACCTACCGAAAGCAAATTAGGCTCTTTAATAAAATAGTAACCTACCGAAAGCAAATGAATGAAATAACATCATTGATAATAGGTAACAGAATAGCACATTAAGGTCTTTAATAAAATAGTAACCTATCGAAGGCAAATTATTAAAATTGTTGATAATAAAATAGCAACCTACGGAAGACACATTAAGGTATTTAATAAAATAGTAACCTACCGAAGATAAATTATTGAATTAACATTATTGATAATGGATAATAAAATAGCAACCTACCGAAGACACATTATTGAAATAACATTATTGACAATGGATAATAAAATAGCAACCTACCGAAGGCACATTAAAGTATTAGTGCATTTTGACCAGAAGTGCCTGAGACGAATTCTGGACATCAGTTGGCATTCGTGTACATCAGTCATACATCAGCATATCAACCTCGGCGGGTCATTTATTGCCCACTATACTTTATTTATTTATTGCTGGTAATACCTATTTTTCTTTCAACAATTTATTGTTGTTTTTTATATATGTTTTGTGTCTAATAATACATTTTTCTTTTGGAGTATCAAGATTCATTGGGATTCGTTTTTAAGGGCAGGGTCCCCAAGTCCTTCCCTTGTATTTAACCCATAACTGGAAGGAAGGGATAAATTAAAACCTTTCTCAAGGGTACCAGTGCTTAAGTGAATGCAAGGTACTCAACTGGAATTCGAATCCGGCTCACTAATTTTGCTTTCTGATATCCACTTGACCACAACGCACATCCGTCACTAAACGCTTACAGCACCTGGTATCCCCAAGCGGTCACCCATCTAAGTCCTGACTTGACTCAATGTTCCTTAACTTCTGTGATCGAGCGAGAACCGGTTTATTCAGCGTGATAGGCCGTAAGCCTCATCACAAAAGTCATTTAGCTTGCAAATATAGATAGCAGAGAGAAACTGTTTCTCCGTAATCAAATAAGCTGGATTGTTCATCTGACACGTATTGTGGAGGACAAATGGTCCAGAATACGTTTTTATGTCGAGCAGGTACAAGGTTATCAACTCGCTCATAAGCCAAAAAACATTTGAAGGATGTAGTTGAACCAATCTTAATGTCTCTTGATGTTAATGTTGAATACTTTTAAACTGCTATTGGAGATAGATTTTGACGGGAAAAGGTAGATTTAGGAAAGCTTCCACAATTTTGGGTAGAGAATCGAGCATTCCAACAATGGCGTGTCATTATGAAGGAAAAATTTGAATCCATTCCACAGTTATTAGGACCTCAAACACCCTTGTAGCAGATAGATATAAACATAGTGCAGTTAAAAGTTCCTGATGTATTGTTGTTTGAGACAACAGTTACTGGTTGGGAGGCCAGCAGAATTGATATTTAAGGAATTATTAGGCCACCTGAAGTTTTGTTAGCATTGCTAATTTCTGGGAACGAGTAACTTTTTACAACAGTGTACCGAATTTGCGCCTATATATATATATATATATATATATATATATATATATATATATATATATAGGAAAGAATATTAATAAAAAGTTTTGAATTTAAAAATGTACTTTTTTTTAACAGTATTTGTTTATTTTTATTATATTTTATATTTCAGACCGCCCTCGGTCCTTCATCAGAAACAACTGATTTTTAAATTTGAATTAGAAACGTATTTCACGATAGCGTTCGAATATTTTTTTGTTTACATCACGTGGTGTGTTTGTTCACAACATGCGGCACGTCCGTAGAGAAAGTCTGTTAGTTTTATATAAAAATTTCTTGGAATATCTGAAAAAAAATTTTTAGCTATTGAAATATTTGTAAAGATTCAACACACCTAAGTCCCTATTTAACCCTAGCTTGTGTGTATTTAATTTTAAAATCCAGTATGTTTCTTTCTTTCTGCGTTATATATATATATAACAATCCTCGAATTTGGAGAGGGCGGTCTGAAATATAAAATATAAATAAAAATAAACAAATACTGTTAAAAAAAAGTACATTTTTAAATTCAAAACTTTTTATTAATATTCTTTCCTATACATATTAAGACAGTATACGTGGATGATCATCACTATATATATATATATATATATATATATATATATATATATATATATATATATATAACAATCATCGAATTTGGAGAATAATATTACCTGATGTATGATTTGAATATAAGGGAAACTATCCCTGTCCCAGTTAAATTTATATTCAATTTCCTTATTTTATGGAAGATTTGTTGTACTTGACACGATTAGAGCTTATTAACATAGATTTCTGAGATTTTATATTGGATTCCTGAAATGTACCATTACTACTTTAATACTAATACCAGCTGATCGATATAAACAAGCCCACCATTTGGGTTACTAAATGTTTTATTCTGCCTCTCTTTCGTTCAAAATGTTATGTGCGAATCAAATACTTCAATAACTCTTTCGTAATAAAGTACGTCAGAAATAACAATTATCTCTTTCACATCCGAATGAAAAGTAGTTCTTTTTTTTTAAATAAAAGTAAACACTGCATAACTTCCATGTTCTACCCAGGGTGTTTTCAGCATCATTCTGTAAAACCATATTTCTTTTGCATGATGAAAATTCTTTATCTATGCGAACGTTATCTAGCATTTACCGCCCTATAGGATGATTGATATTACATAGAAGTTCTGAATACTTTCCTTTGTTCGCAACGATAATTTAATGTTTCTTAATATTGTCCTTCGATTATAGAACTCATATATATATATATATATATATATATATATATATATATATAATTGCTCAATACAACAAATAAAAAAGTACTCCATACAACAAATATTGTTGAACATAATATAATTAAATTTGCTTTTTATTTAAAACTAATATAGTTTACATTGCGACACAGAAATTTCTATGTTTCGAGATATTCACCTCGTCATCAGGCAATGCTAGCTCATTGTTTTGAAAATTATTTTCATTTGAATATAAGAAACAATAAAGTTGTTCTTTATGTATGTGGAATTACAGAAATAATTATGTGTGTGTGTGTTCAATTTAATTAATCAGAATGGTGGTTCACTTTAAATTTGAAAAGAAATTTATAATTTGGGGTATTACATGACTTTTTCTTTTCATCTTTATGGCAGGAGTGTCAGTCGATCAAAACACCTGTCTCGATAGAATTTCAGTTGATGTATCCATTATTGTTACAAGATTATTATCTTAGTTTTTTCTGTATCTCATCATTTTCTAAAGCAAAATGAAAGAAAGAAAACATTTTATATGTTTGATCTGACTTAAATGGATTTTCGAGTGTAATTATAATATTTTTATTTCGATTCAGAATGCATTTTATTTTAATTTTTAATAAAACACTTAAGTCTTTTTATGTTAAATCTATTTATTTATTAATAATTTTAATATCCATTTTATTTTTCAAAAACCTATTATGTTCTTATTATAAGTAAAACCAATTTTAATATCATATTACAAAATTTTAATACATATTTAATTATTAAAACTCCAAATATCTATTTATTTTAATATCTATTTAGTTAATATTATGATTCTTAATACTTAAGAAATTCAATAATATATAGTTTTTCATATAGACACAAGGGGTGTGAGTCATTTAAAGACTTACATATTCTAGCGTTTTATAAAACTTTCTATTTTAAACTAGGAGTTTTATTCGTTTATTTTAGATATTAATAATGTTTCGATAGGGATGTTTTATTTCTGTACTTATTATTATTAAATAAAGACGTGTGTTGATTAAATCGTTTTTTCATAGAGTTCTTAGTACTATTCACATAAATATTGAAATTACTAGAGTTTTCCATTGAAGAAATAGTGCATTGATAAACAATGGATTCTGTAAATCACCCGTTTTCCAAAGGAGACTTTACAGGGTTTCTACAATACATTTGTTATTGTCCAATTTACTAATTACAATGATTGAATAATTTTTGTTTCAATTTCTTTTCAATTTTATTTAAAATATTATTATTATGATTTTTATAAATTTTCCAGATTATTCGTACAAGAATAACATAATTCTAGAGTATTTCTATTGAAACTATTACTTAATACTAGATTACTTTTGGGAAATTGATTCTCTTTCCTAATTTTTTGCTTAAACCATTTGCTTAAAAAGAGGGATTATACCAAATAATATTTCTATTCTCATTTTTCTTCGGGGGTAGATCTTCTCTTTTACATATTTAGTATTTGGACTTTTATATGCCCTATTTTTAACGTAGTATTATAAAAATTACTAAGCTTATTAAACACCTCTTCATTTGCAGAATTTCTACTTATTCTATAAACTATGGATGAGAAGCTTAATAATTGGTGCAGAATGGTTAGATTTTGGTTGGATATACAAAGATTTGTATTTCTTTTTTTAATATGGTTGGTATATATTGTTTTAGAAATCTAAAGTCACAGCGAATAAAAACTACATTTTATATTTGTTATAATCGTCACTTTTAAATGAAAACTCCGCAGAATCTAAAGATCCCATTTTTATATCAACGTTAGTTTCTTTGGAATTAATTTTTGTCCACTGTTCTTCATTATCAATGAGAACGTATTTTTTGCATTTATTATTATGTTTCTCTTCTCTTTCGATAAATCCGAATAAACAGTAGCAAATTTTAATGTGGTAACTAATAGTTTCCTTGATATCGGTGGGTAGTATATTTCAATATCAAATTGGATAAAAGAACAGTTGTTTTTATTTTATATTACAAAACCAACTCGTTAAATAGGTAGTATCATTCCATAATTTTAACGCCGAGTCTGATTGGTTTATTAGTGATATACAATCTTACAGCCCATAAGGATATAAATACTGGAGATATTGGATTATACAGGGATGATGGCCTTATGTTAGTGAGGAATTCCAATAATTTTTAAATAGATAAATTGGAATGATAATATACAGAGAATTTAAAACCCATAACTTAAAAGAGAACCCCGAGATAAACAGCAAGAGCATCAGACCAGATATGGCGACAGTATTTAGTGCAAGGAAGAATGGTAGACTTATAAATGTGCATGATGGATTCTGATGATACCAAAAAGCTTCCTTGCTCTGCACAATAATCGAACATTCTTACGAGTAGATGTAGCTATTAATTCAATGTATTCATTCCTCTTGAGATTGGCAGAGAGTGAGGAGCATCGTATTGCTTTCTTAGAGACTAATGTGATCCATATTAATGCATGGTAGGAGAGCTTCACTATGGTTCTTAAAAGCAGCTTCGTATTGGAAGCATTAAAATTTACGAGCCATTTTTACCCAAATTAATTACAGATTAGAGCTTTATTTATGGTCAAAAGCGAGATCTTCTTTGCCAGCCCTGGGAGATTGCATATGGAGATGGATATAAATGGTGGTATTATCTGTATAGATGTCAACTTGGGAACTGACTATATCAGGATATTAATAAATATCATGAAGAGTATAGTACATAAAATAGAGATTTAAGGGGCGCCAGCCTTCACATGAAAGGATTTGGAAATATTCCCATTCAGAACGACTATCATTTTACAATTTGACAGGAAGGATTTAATTAAATAGAATAATCCTCCAGTTACCCCATAGCATTGTAGCTTGTGCAGAAGGCCAGCTTGCCAAACTCTAGCTAACGCTTACCAGATATCCAGGGCGACAGATCGGTCTTCGCTGTTTTTATAGGGGCCTGATATATGCACTCAGTGATGAGAATTACCACATCAGCAGTAGACTTGTGCTTGTCAGAAAATGAGTTGTTGGAAATGAGATGCTGAATTATTTCATCACTGATAACAGCCTAGAACACTTTGCCAAAAAGCGGTTAGTGTCTGATAAGTCGCTAGTCAGAAAGGTCGGAGGGTTCACCAGCGTTTTTAAAGACAGAAACTAAAGGGGAGTACTTCCAAGAAGCAGGAAAGAAAGAAACAGCAAGGCAAAAATTATATAGTTTGGAGAGGACAGGAAATATATAAATTTATGTGTGTGTCAGTGTCTGTGTGAGTCTGTGTTTTTGTGTGTCTGCTTGTTTGTGTGTCTGTGTGTTAATGTCTAAAATGGCATCTTGATTTGATGAGGCTCTGTAAAAACATTAAAAATGTATGTATGTGTTTTCCGTGTAAGTAACACTGCAAACATTATTCAGTGAGAATATTGGAAAAATAATAAAAGACAAAAAAATCTTCCTTGCCGAACGTACTCAAAGAAAGATTCTTGACAGAATGGTTGCTGCCCAAGTACACACACACACAAGTGTGTGTGTGTGTGTGTACAGAAGTAAACTGAGCAGTTATAGCATCAGTCAGTTAAGTGCCATACGTGATACACACTTGGGCGATCATGTCTCGAAAGAGACATGACTGACTGGGCAGAAGATTATCTTG
Source organism: Ascarosepion bandense (assembly GCA_037127315.1). Lineage (NCBI taxonomy): Eukaryota > Metazoa > Mollusca > Cephalopoda > Sepiida > Sepiidae > Ascarosepion > Ascarosepion bandense. The sequence goes on along the minus strand of JBBBDQ010001826.1, from coordinate 3,593,175 downwards.
TAGTAGGTTGCCATTGATTTCTGCGTAGACTGGTTGCCGGCCAAGGCTATAGAACCCAATCTGTCCTGTTATTTAACACATAACTGGAAGGAATAAACGGATTAATACCTTTCCCAAGGGTCTTTGAGCGTAAGTGAATACAATTGATTCAACTAGAATTCGAACTCGGCTCCCCGGTTTTTCGTTCCGAACCGATATCCACTGTGCCACAACGCACATCCTTATAGTATACATTGCTAAAATCAGTATTTTTAATAATTTTTAAACTGTAGTAAATCATAATATCGAAAGTTAAATAATGAAGATTGTATTACGGCAATTATCCAATTAATGACAGCGTATGTTCTTGCAAAAACAAAATTAAGACAAGGTAAAAGAAAAATATCACAACATTCATGACTCCCAGTTAAGTGGGAAGTGTGTAACTATTTGTATCATTAGGAAGTGACATTCAATTATGAACGGAATGTCTTTTGACCCGGAGCCTCATAGAATTTATCAATACTACTGCATGTCAGAAATTTTTCTTTTCCGTTCAGTATTTGATGATTAACTTCGAAGTTGAATATACGAAAAGAAAGACAAAGCAATTACCACAGATAAGGACAATTGCATCATACTTTCCGATTGCGAAAAACGTTTCGCTGACAATGGACATAAAACTCAAGATATTTAGGAGACATGTAAATTTTTAAAATGATTCAATGTCCACTGTTGGTTCATTTTTCTAAAGAAACGATACATTTCAAATTATTATAACGACAATAATTCTTGACAAAGTTATGTACAAAGTAAAATTAATCTAACATGGTATGCTATTTTGCTTTTTGTTGGTTTAGTTTAACATGTGCGAAACCCAATCTTATATTACACGTTTCATTTCTCAAAATGGCGTGTGTATCAGATCAACACTGAAACCATTATTAGTCAAAGGTAGTCATTTCAAGAAATGAAATGACTAACATCGGTGTTTATTTTTGCTATTTTGCAATTTTGCCCTCATCAGATGTGAGATATAGCGAGTCTCTCACTCTTTCAACTTCTGCGGAAGGTGTCCGAACAGACTGCATTTCTTTGGTTCCGCCATGTCTATATTCACGGCTAGGACCCGCTGTACCGCTTAAACTGGCGCAAGCCATTATCTATCTGTGTTTTATTGATGAGACATAACCTGCTAACTACTTATTCCCGCCTACCACCTCTCTGTGACACCAACTCCCAAGAAGAGGTTTTTATCGATCATTACAATCTTAACATGTTCAAGTATAGAGTTATTTTTCCTTACTATCAGTATCTTAACGTAACCCCTGCCTCAAGTGGCCTCGTGCCTTGTATAGTGAAAATTTACTGTAATAATAAAGTACTTATTAGTTATACATTTTAATATATTTTATTAAATAAAGTTATATATAAAATCACCCGTACAAACATAAGCACACATTAAGTAAAATTTCAAACCAACACACACACACACACAAACACACACACACACACACACACACACACACACACACACACACACACATCTATAAATGGTGGTGTGAAATTTTAAATAATGTGGCAAATTCAAATTTACAAAGAATCGAATCACATAATTATATTTATCAATTAATGTGTCTAAGTTTACATGAAAATATACGAAAAAGAAAAATCTCTGACAGTGTACAGTTGGAATTTCTGTGAAATCTAAAGTTAATTTAAGTCGAAATCTTCTTAACGCACATTACCAAAAATAGCGCCTTTGACCTACATCTAGATTGTTTTTTCAATATCCATTTCCTTTGATACGTTATGAAATATTTATCGACGATTTGAAAATTAAAATCATCAACCTCACCCCTGGTTATTAAAGCTACTTTTGTGCAGTCGTTAAACTACTTATATGCAGTTGTTAAACTACTTATGTGTAGTCGTTATTTATATATTTACAATTTTTTGTTGATCTTTAAACATTTTAAATAAAAAAAACCTTATATACAGATGGTAATATACAATTAAGTTCTTTTTAAATACATTCTCGTACGTACCAAGCTGCCATCTCCACGAAATGAACAAGGAAAAGTATAACGCGTACATTGACATTTTGGCAGCGGTTTGGAAACAAACGTTTTAAGCGCATAGGCACCCTTTTTAAATATTACTAAATTAAAATTTCAGATAGCCTTCTCCTGAAAAACTGATAATTGAAAGAAGAAGGCTTAACCCCACAGATAAATTTGAAATTATTAGGCTCGGCACGTACACCCAATAATTTAGGTGATACATTTAATCTGTGCTTAATAGAAAACATTAGGATTTTTAAATATCAATATCAAAATTTACTTCTTAATCAACGTATTAATGAACTCATACGCAAGTGTTGCTATCAAAGTAGATTTAAACTCCCTTAATTATTCCCTTCTTTTTATTTATTCATATTGTTTTTAGTCTTTTACAAGCATTAAAATTTAAATTAGGCGATGTTCTGTTCTACCCACTACCTTTGACCCGGTGGACAAATTGCTTGCCTTCCACTCGCAAAGAAAGATTACTATGATATTCCCTTTATCTCTTCTTCTCGACTTTTTCTGCCCAACATTTTTACAAGCATTAAAATTTAAATTGGGCGATGTTCTGTTCTACCCACTACCCTTGACCCGGTGGACAAATTGCTTGCCTTCCACTCCCAAAGAAAGATTACTATGATATTCCCTTTATCTCTTCTTCTCGACTTTTTCTGCCCAACATTTTTACAAGCATTAAAATTTAAATTGGGCGATGTTCTGTTCTACCCACTACCCTTGACCCGGTGGACAAATTGCTTGCCTTCCACTCCCAAAGAAAGATTACTATGATATTCCCTTTATCTCTTCTTCTCGACTTTTTCTGCCCAACATTTTTACAAGCATTAAAATTTAAATTGGGCGATGTTCTGTTCTACCCACTACCCTTGACCCGGTGGACAAATTGCTTGCCTTCCACTCCCAAAGAAAGATTACTATGATATTCCCTTTATCTCTTCTTCTCGACTTTTTCTGCCCAACATTTTCTAACGCCTTCCTTTCCTAACCTTTACTTGCGGTGCGGCAATTTTCTTCATTTTACGGTTGACTGGAGTTGACAATGCATTACTCTAACAGATATGTTGAAATAGCTATCCCTCAAATGTAATCCGAATTTACACCCCCAAACACACACGCGCGCGCGCACACACACACACACACACACACATATATGAAATGATTTGTTTGAGCATTATTTTTGATCGATACTCGTATTTAAGTAGATATTCTGTTTATAATCAAATAGTATTTTAAATTTATTTCTACCAGCCTGATTATTTACGATAACTTTTTGTATTAAAATGTGTATCATTCAGAACCTGCGACCCCTAGCCATATAGGGAAAGCCACTATGTGATCTGTTGCGTCTTAGACCTCTCGGCCACGAATGACGATCAGTCTAAACATAGTTCAATTAAGCCTATAATAAAATTTTCTAATTCATCCTAATAACCATCTCTGCTCTGAAATGTATCGTAATGTCAACAAATGTGAACATGTTACGGAAATTAAGGAAGATTAACGAAACTTGTTATAAACAACAGACAATTTGAAATTATTTGTTTGAACATTATTTTTGATCGATACTCGTATTTAAGTAGATATTCTGTTTATAATCAAACAATATTATATATTTATTTCTATCGGCCTGAATATTTACGTTAAATGTTTGTTACAAAAATGTGTGTCATTCGGCAGGATTCGAACCTGCGACCCCTATCCACATAGGAGAAGCCATCATGTAATCTGGTGCGTGTTAGAACTCTGGAATATTTAACTGTAAATATATGTTGAAAATTATGGTCACCCTGTATTAGAAATCACGAATTTCACATTGAAAACGGGCCTAAATTAAACATTATAAATAACTACTGCTCCAAGGGAACGTAATATTGTAACATGCCAAGGTATCCATGAACACTACTTTGTTCAAACTGGCAAAACATTGAATAAAATAAAAATTCATTACCAACAAATTAAATATCCGCACACTAGAAAAAATCTCCTTCAGACAACATATTTAAAACTGTGTAGGATAAATTGAGCTGAATGTTAATATCTTCCCATACTAACAATGCGACTACACGACCACTGAATAAAAGCTCATTCACAAAGAACATTTTTACGTTCCTCGGCATATATTATATATTATATTTTCATCGCCATAAGTGACAAATAAAGCTATATTTTCACCTTGTTTTTTTCTTTATTCAGAGCGTAATGACAGCACGTTAATAACATAAGCATTTATAAACTTTCTAAAAATTAGACAGTGAAAGGGTGAAGTAAAACTGATTTTTCCCTGAAAAACGATATGTAAGTAAAACAATTTGAATTATCATTTGTAAACCTATATGTTTTATAAACATTAAATATAAATAGCAGGCGCTTTTGCTAAATGTTTACTGTATTTGCATCTTTCTCACCCTCTTTTTCAGTTTATTTATTTCTCTTTTCCTCTGTTTCTGTCTCTTTCTCTCTCTCTCACTCTGTCTATATATATATATTCTACATCAAAATCAAGCAAGTAAATACAGTTAACAAACTGACGTGTTATGAAAGATGACAGGTAATGTGAGACAAAAAGTCGAAATCACATTGAAATAGACAAAGACATACTTCCAGTAGATTACTCAATTTTCATTATATCTATTAATATGTTAACTTAAAAAAAGAAACGTTTTAGAAAAATAGAGGCTAATAATGAATCCGGAGATATTCCTTTAAAAATCTAAATATATCTGGAACTGAACTGCTCTATCAATCAATGTGATGGCTTGATTATATCAATGATGGCATTCTAGAATCAGCGAACTAGAAAATCAGATAAGAGAAGGGCAATAAAAAGTGCGAATATCCATCTATATACTTTACTGTTATGGAGTTTATTGAACGTCCAAGGTATGTATAAGTATTTATTTGCGAAATCGCGGTATTTGAGTTCAGGGTTATTTTTTCACCTAGATTCCTTTCCTTCAAAGATTAGATATGCTTACACTTTAAGCAGTAGCTCTAAGAATAACAAAATATTTAAAGTAGATTACTGCGGAGTAAACGAAACAGAAAATGCATGATTGATTGTTTAATGGTTTATCAACTCTTTCTAGGTCAATTAATGTTGAATTTTTTTCCTGGGGAATATTGGAAAGTTCTTTTATAATACTGGTAGATTATTTTAGTTTTTCGAAAATATATTGTTGTTAATGTATTTTATATATATATATATATATATATATATATATATATATATATATATTGCAAAATATTATTTCTTTTGTTTACAAAATACCATTGTTGTTACTTTTACTATAAAAATGTACTCCTTTGCTTTTTAAATTTTTGCTTAGATCCCTATTTTACCCATTGGGCCTAACAAGTGCTACCGCCTCTGATCAATATTAGCCTAGAAACAACAGTAATTAAGAAGTGGTATCGCGCTTCTCAAATTCTCCTGATCAGGGACCGTACCTGCCGGATGTTGTTTATCCTGGAAGGACGGAAATTTGGTATCCGCACACCGTGTTAATTTTTTAAATTTACTATATTTTCAACCAATATATATCTTAAGAGCCATTCAAGGCAGGGTTAATTGAAAATAGTTCTTGACTGAACCTAAAAAAGGAAGTACGTTTTTTTTATCATGTCACACCAAGCAAGGCGGGAGAGCCACTAGTGCGCAGAGATTACAGTAAGAGAAATGTCTGTGCAAAAAGTTGTTGAGAAAAGACAAAAACGATGAACTAGATTCAAAAAGATAGAAGATGGCCAATGCCGTTGCATTTAAATTCATTTAAATTACATCTATCAGCCAAGCAAATAAACAATAGTGCCAGAAACGGAACTGTATGCGTAGAAGTGACGACAATATTTAACTATTTCAACCGTAAAATAATGGGACCAAGATGCCAAGCAAGTAGCGCGTTTAAATTCATGTGGTCGGCGAACTAGGGAATAAATCTCGTCAAAGCAGTTGCCATGTATATATCTGTAGAAAAAGAGAGTGAAGTCACGACTCGTCGGTGAGAAAGTGACTGAAGTCGAGATACCAAGTCAAGACCGATTACATTGCAGATCCTTCGTTGGATTTTGTTAAAAACCTCAAGATGCATAGCAGCTGATTTCAAATTTGAAGATGTTAAATATATTAGAAGGCATTTGTCCATTTTTTTATATAACACAAAATCTAATAGACAGTGTTCGAACCTGTTTTGCTATATTTGGATATACCATTTCTATATTTTCTTCTTAAGCGTATAATTAATCACAAAACAGTCTTATCATTTGCTCCTCTTATTCACTGAACGTAAGAGAATCTACAATAAATGAGATTCTTTTTCGGAGTGTCATGTTTCTCTTCAGTTAAGTCACTTCAACGTCGACTATTGACAGCCTCCCGGAAAATGAGAGTCAATTGAATACTATTGTCTTCGATTTTTCCTCTTTGGCCATTCCTTAACTGGGTTGCAATTTATTTAATCACACCAATTGTAGCCATAATTGTGTTTAGAAGTTATTTTTTCAACTAATAAAGAATTTATTGAGATATTGATTTCATAGACAAAAACAAAATGAGAATAACATTCATTATTTTCCTTTTTAAAATGTAATGTCCTTTTCTCGCCATTATTTAATAAGTGTTCAGCACTTGACTTTATAAATATTTATCAATATAGCAAAATAGTATTACATATAATTACAAGACTAGTGGGTGTAAATTTCTCTATGTGCGCCATTATGCTGCTTCTTTTAATCAAACTAATGTAGTATGAACATAGTAAACAAGTAAAGAAAGACAAAGAATAGAAAATATAAGAATAAAAATAGAGAGAAGAACAAACATAGATAGGCAGGCGAAGAAGGTGTTACATATCATTCTAAGATCACTGAGTTCGATTTTGTCTCTGTGGTCCATTTCGCTGGGATTTTGTGTACTAAGCCTTTATTAGAAATATTTAAAATTATCGTATAAGCAGCAATAATGAACATGATAAAATACAAAAAAGCATAAGGCCTAACCTAATCAGAATAGAATGAAAATGAAAGGGAGATTGAGCTAAAAAAAGAAAGAAAAATACGGTATAAAAAACATACTGGAAATATTTGCAAAATGCTAAGACGCAATTTTATTTTGTTCAGGTTAACATATCATTCGCCTCTTCTAATAAAATCAGGACGCACTTTTCATCAGACTGCATTATTTTTGTCTGTGTCTTCGAGCATCAACAAAGAAAGACAACAATTATGTCTAGCTTTCTATATGTTTATAATCCACTAACATAGTTACGTTTATGAGTGACAATCAAAGAAATCATATTTATATCATATGTAATGACATAAAATTCAATTTTCAACAATAAAACTTATCACAATATGGTTCATTTGTTTCTTTAGAATTCCTCACATCGACAGAATATAAGAGTGATGGGGACGCCTTCTCCTGGGAGTATGCAATCTGACTAATATACACTTAGACGTAAATTACAAAGTGAAACTGAAAAGTTATTAGTCCAATACACTGCACAATACCTGGTAAATCTGACCAATTACCAAATATCAACATATGTAAAATATGTCTTTTTCTTCGGGGGATAATTACCTTTCAGATGATCTCGTATTTTCCAAATATATAATTTACACACACACACACACACACACACACACACACACACACATACACACACACACACACACACACACACACACACACACACACAGACACACACACAGACACACACATATATATATATATATCTGTGTGTGTATATATACATATATATTATTACAATAATATATATATATATATTATTGCAATATTTTATTATAAGTGGTTATAATAAAAACATTTTTAATCGCTACACGAACTATGAATTTTTACTCCATTTGTACTTATTCTTTCCAATTCCAATTTCCCTGACGAGCCGTATATATATATATATATATATATATATATATATATACAGAAAATCTAAGCAGGAGACAACAACCTACCACGGTTTCGCCCTACGGATCGTCAGGGAAATTGTCTCGTTGTCGGTGGGATCTAAAAGACGATTTAAATTATAGCTTAATTAATACTAGTTTCGGCAGAGTTAGTTCTGTTTCTATTGGGATTGTTATTACTATAGTTAATATATATATATATATATATATATATATATATATATATTGGGGTACAAACGTTTATAATATTATTTTTCAGGTGTTGATAAAACTATGTAGTATGAACACAGCTTTTTTATAAATATTAGTAAATATAGTGAGTGTCTTCGTCGATGGAACGACTTGTACTGTCATGCGTTATGCAATCATCAGGTACATATGCGTAATTATTATTGTTTTTATCAATATATTTTCAGATTTTTAATCAACCTGTTATACATACATGCATTTATGCATAAATGAATATATACATTCACTCCTACTTGCATGCATACATAAAAAATGACCTAAACCAGGAAAGAGCCAGAAAGTGTCTTTGTTGAAATGACTGGACTATTTTTAATATAATCAGAACTGACTTCTAAATATACGTTAATAATATTTTGAAATGTGTGCTGTTTCTGTTTGATGCATATCCAATAGTCTATCTATTTATCTTGGTGCTGGCGTCCGTCTGTCTCGGAAGTCAATGAAGTTCTGTTGTTATTGTACAGGCTTATCGTAGATCTGTAGGCTCTATTGGATGTGCGACAGGTATAGGTAGAACCTGGTTCTGAGAGCAGATGCAATCCTTTGACATCTGCTCTCTCTCCTCGCCTTCCACTGCTGGTCTCTCCTATCCTCACTTCTTTATGTGCTGCGGTCTTCAGCCACCAACTTCCAACCTGCTGGACCGATGCCACCTGCCCTTTTCTCTCGCTTGCAGACATCATTGAAATGTAGAACAGGTCTTTTTGCAGGTCTGGAGCTGGTGGTGTTCTCGCCGAATAGAATGTCCCTCATGATCCTCCTATCGTCCATTAGCCTTGTATGGCCAAGCCACTGAATTACACGCTGAGTGAGCAGAGCGAACATGCTTGGGATGTCCACCTGATCAAGGACGCTTTATTTGAGACGCCTTCCTGCCAGGTGATTACCAGAATTCTTTTAAGTTTGCAAAGGTATAAGGTTTTGAGCCTACGATTCTGGCAGGAGGAGGGGTCAATGATTCGCTGTCGCAGAGCAGCGAGTTAAGCACACAAGCCCGGTACAAAATCATCGTGTTGGTTGTCAGCGCCTTGTTTGCACTGACCCTTTTTATTAACCGAGCTATGGCTGTTACCGCCTTGACGATAAGTTTGTGGAGTTCAGGGTCCAGCGAGAGGTTGTCAGACATGGTAGACCCGAGCTATGCGAAGTCCTAGACGACCTCGAGAATGTAGTCCGAAATGGTGATGTTTGGGATACTTCCTATATTCCAGGTTGTTTATCTTTTCTAGACTTATAGACAAGCCAAACTCTCTGCATGTGTACATGAAGCAGCTGATGCGTCGCTGGAATTCTTCTTCAGAATTTGCCGTCATCATCAGCGAAGATCATCACGCGTATAAGTAACTTCTGCACTTTGGTCTTAACTCGGAGCTGTGCAAGATTGAATTAGGCTGATGTCGGTTCTGTTAGGGATGTACACGCTATCCTTTGACTGGCTGAAGGCGTAGGGCAACAGCTGCGAGAATATACCGAAGGGTGTCGGAGCGAGTACGCACCACTGTTTCAGCCTGCTCTTGATTGAGAAACGATCCGAGGAAAAGCCGTTATAGTGTATGGTATCCTTCATATCTTCATGAAAAGTCACGATCATTCTCAGGAGCTTAGGAGACATCAAATCTTTTGCACCTGAGTAAAAATTATTTCCTGCTGACAAGGTCAAAGTCCTTGGTCAAGTCCATGAATGCCTCTGTTCACTGCATTTGTCTTCCGACATTAAACCAACAATATGCCTCGGGGTAAGCGCTCTACAAGCAGATGCCGCTTATTGAGGACAACATGGGCAAAGGCTTTCCCAACAACAGCGAGGAGGGATTTTCCGCGTACTTCCTGAAGTCGCCATTGTTCTTATATAGGGTAATGCTTTTTGCTGTTAATTCCTACCAGAATGCTGCAAAAGCTGGTGCAGGTGGTGAAAGAGAGCAGTTTTTCCTCCCTTGGATAATTTCAGGTATATGCCATCATTTTCTGTAATTTTCCTGCAGGCTAGAAAGTGGTTAGGCTTACTCAGTTCTATTACGGAGAGTGAGGCGTCTAGCTCTTCCCTGACGAGCAGGTTGATGGTGCTCCCGGCCGCTGCATCTGTGACCATGTCCTCTCAACACATCTCTTCATCTGCTTTCTGCGGTCTGGTGCGATGTCGCCAGACGTTGATTTCAATGACATTTCCAAGACTTTTTTCTTACTGCTCTAATTGCTACGAATGTTACCGCAGTCAGCAGAAAGCTGGAGACTCTCACAGAGGATGAGCTAGTAGTCAGTAGCACAGCGCCGAGCAATCTGTTGAAGGTTTTTCCAGGGCTTTCTGATGTCCCCATTCATTGTCGCTCTTACTAGCCCTTCTCCTGTTATCCTACCCAATTCTCCAAGCCTCCCTTCAGCATTCAGTCGGGTAATTGTCATACATTATAACGCTTGGGCGATCATGTCACGAAAGAGACATGACTGACTGGGCAAAAGATTTTCCCGCGGTAGGTTTTCATTAATTTCTGTGATAAACTGGTGCCATCCAAGGACATAGAATTCAATCTTTCCTGTTATTTTCCCAAATTTATTTGCACGTAAGTCAATGCAAGGAATTCAACAGGAAATCGAAACTGTTTCTCCGATTTTTCGTACCAAGCCGATATCCACTGCACCACAACGCACATACTACCTCATTACATGTCCCAAAATTTGACCGGTTTTTTCGAGATGTTAAGTATCCGTTTCCTTCTTGTTTTCATTTTCTCCAAAACAGCGTCCATTCTCACGGATTACATGTTATCCTCGGCATCCTTCTATAGAACCGCATTTCGGTTGCCTCAACACATTCATTAATATTTAATGAGATGTCCAGCATTTACTGCCATACTGAAGGAAGGTCTTCCCAAACAATCATATACTCTCTTGTTTGTTTCCAGTGAAATTTTCCTGTCTCTTAATAATCTACTCAGCTTTTTTAATGTATTTTTGCCCATGTTAATACGCCTTTGAATTTCCGTATCGCACTTTCTATCTATGTTAAAGCATTTATTCAGGTATTTTAATTTCTGCACCAGTATGATTCTTGTGTCCCGAATTTGAAAATAGTATTTTTGTCTCATCTTTTTACTGATTACCATGCATTCTATTTTCTTGTAGTTTATATGTAATAAATTCTTTCTGTTTTTTTAACTACTTCCTGTAGGAAGTCTTATAGATTTTTGTCTTTGTCAGCTCTCAGCATTGTGTCATCTGTGTATCTTATATTGTTTAGGTTATGGTCACTAATGACAAAACCTGGCAGAACTTGTAAAGCTCTGGATTCTCGTGCATTTTAGGTTGAATATATCTGGTGAGAAATGACATCCTTGTCTTACATCTCTTTCTACCTTTCTATCTAATCAAGGCATTTACAAATAGACGTTTATCTTCTCTTAATAGATAGCATATGAAACAGATGGGAAGACATCAAAATGTAATATCTCCGGTACAAATTAAAGAAATGCTAATAATAATGTTGAATTTCAAACCTTAGAGAAAGCTAACAGAATCAGTAGAGAATTACTAAGTCAATGCATGAAATAAAATGTTAGCAGAATATGCTTCTGTAGATTCTCATTTTTATGGATGTATTTATAAAAAGATATTTATGATAGATTTCGTAAAATAAAAATCGACTCGACACAAACAGGTTATTAGCAACGTTCATTATAATGATGTGTAAGTTAATGTAATATATGTTGAATCTCACATAGTGTATAGCATATATGAATGCTACTACATCCTGTAAAATATCAACAACATCTGTTCGTTAAGAACAATGTTCTGGTGACAAGAGTCATTCACTAAATGAAATCTGATAAACAGTAAGTCGAGAAGAATTGTTTAATGCTTTTAACGTTAGCATGATATTCGTTTTGAATTGGAAACTATTTCTCATAATTTATTTTGGTATTTGATAAATCGTTTCAAGTGTCTGGCTGATTTAATTAATTTGCGTAGGCATTCCTTCATCGTTTGTTTCTGTCTAATTGAGCTTATCAAATATGATCTGCATTAAAATAAAAAGCAAAGCAAAGAGAGTGACAATACACAAGCGCATATATATATGTATATATATATGTCAGCATTGATTGATAGAGATATGATATACACGTATATAAATCAGAATAATTATGGTTAAATGAAAAAATAAACACATTTTTAAAATGTTTGAAACAATAAAGATAAAAAGAGAAACAAGGCCTGACACTCTGAATAACTTCGCCTAAGATATATATGTTGATAGATTAAACGAAAAACAATGACAGGAATTAAATTTAAAGACCGATTTCTCTATATCGTCATCGTTTATTAATGGAAAACCGAAACCAACTTGTATTGCTTTTCTGCCCTGATTATATATAGACAGCTAAAGTAATATTTATATTAGAGATATTTTAAGAGATCACGCCAAAATATTATATAGCATTTCAATGCTAATAAAGATTTGAAAACCTGGAAGCTGTTGTAAGACAAAGGAAGCCGAAGAACCATTAACTATGGTGTCTTCCACCGCAAGTAATTGTATATTGATATGTGTATATAAAAACCTATAGTATGAGTTTGACATTTTAAATATAGTGACTTGAAATTGGTCTCACCAAACAGGGAAACCGCATTATTAGCCAAAAATAGTTTCGTAAACAGATAAAAACACTCTTCTTGATAAACAATAATGGAATCAGTCGAAAGTACTCAGATTAAAAAGAAAAGAAAACTGTTTTCAAATTGTATAAAATACTTAAACGAAATTGAGAAAAAAATAAAAAAGAATAGGAGACAGAGATAATGTCGATATTGTTATTTGTTAATACACACTTTTTAACTGACACTCTGTTTTATAAACAGTATAAATTAAATTTAGAAGCCAATAAACTCAAGAGACTTGATAAAAAGTAGGGGTTTCCAGCATTATGTGAACCTGTACGCGCCAGGAGAAACTACTATGTGATCCAGCGTGCAAAGGTTTAAACAGTTTTGAACCATGCTGCAGTATATTGTTATTAAATTAAACTTTTGAATGCGCTGTTAGGAAGGGATAATTTCCCCTATTTATAAAACAAGACGTATACTCAAACATGGATATCAATAAAATAAGGTTTTCAATAGTAAAAAGATATCGTGTATATATATATATATATATATATATATATATATATATATATATATATATATATATATATTAAACATATACTGTCAAATATAAGAGACAATGAATGTCTATTATGTTTAATCATAAGCCGTTCTAAACATCGTATTTTGGCTTTAATTTTAGTTGAAAATAAAGACAAAAATTCCAGCCAAAATTGGATAATTTTTTATTAAGTTGGTTCTAAGCTTTCGGCTCACATGAGCCATTATCAGAGAGGTTACAAGGATGTTAACATACAAACAACCACTATCAGCGACTATTTTATTTTTTGTTGACATAAAACACCGCTAAGCAACGGTAACAGTCACCAAAAATAGCAAACGCATTTCGCAAATTTGTAACCTCTCTCTCTATATATATACATAAATTAACAGAAACATCTTTAGTTTCCATTCTTTTTAATACGGTCAGTTTCAGATCTACTGGAATTAAAGGTGTAAGCAATTGTCTTTTCTTTTCTCAAATTAGGTCATTTGGTGTGGTCTGCAGAAATAGGAATCTATTTTCGGAATATATAATGAAATTTATTTGGGCTTGAAATATGATGTGTCATCCGTGATTGCATTAGATTTTTGTCACGCCCACAGGCTCTGGTCTACACTGTCGAATAGTTACGCTGCAAGCATTATCTGCGATGAACGGTACCCTATGGAATCGTACGAAAATTGTAACGCTGCACAAATACGCTGGCAGGTCTTACATTGTGTTCCTGAATATCGTTGGTGTCACCCATTCAACTGTCAGTCTTATCATGAAGGAGAAAAAATAAACTGGATGCATCAGTCCAAAAAGTAAAGGAAAATACTCTCAGAAAAGCAAAACAACGCCAAGAGTCGATGTATGTGTGATCAGCGAAAATGTAAAAGATCTTAGGAAGAAATCATTCGTTTTGTTTCAATTAATTTGCACAATTATATATATATAGTCATCCGCAGACAGATCTGTTTCACTGTATCACAGCTCATCAGTACGGTTAGACTCCAATTGCTTTTAACCCAGGATGGAAACCCGACCGAAGTTGCGTCAGTCTACGATACTACCTCTGGACTATGGGCACTCGGTAGACGAAGGCAGACATTTTAGCATGTATATTATCATTATAAACGCCCAATAGCCAGAGTGCTCTAATTCATTAGTCAATGAGATATCATAGCACACTGCTTATTCTCCTACAGACAGTATGGCTTGAATTTCGCCAGGTCTACCGCTGATATGCTAGCAACCATCACTGAGTACGTGTTACTAGGCTCTTGATAATAACAGCGAAGCTCGAGCTGTTTCCCTGGATACCTCTAAAGCATTTGGCAGAGTGTGATACGCTAGCCTTGTGCGCAAGCTACAGGGCTTTTGTGTAACTGGACGCTTGTTTGAATCGTTCCTTTTGAATCGGTAATGATAATTGTACTGAAAGGGCATGTTTCATACGACCGCAAGTGTCCCTCAAGATTCTGTCCTACGTCTTACGCTTTTTCTGATTTTCATCAACGATCTCCCTGATGTAATCCGATCCCAAGTAGGCATCTACGCCATTTACTCCGGGTTCGCAAAGAAATCTGCCGAAGATTACAAAACAAACTTTACTGCTGCTCTCGAAAAAGACCTCCAGTCAGTGGTGGACTAAGGTCTCAGAAGAAAGCTGCTATTCTTTAACCACCATAGAAAATCTTTTACCGGCATCTCTATGGACAACGCTAGTCTTTCCGAATGTTATTCACTGCGCCTACTCAGCTGATCTGAAGTGAAACGACTACATTGAATTAATAGCAAAATTTATTGCTAAAAATGCTGAGCCCCTTTGTCGTGCCAGAAGTCATACACATATATCAATGTACCATGCACCCTTGCATTGAATAATCCTGTCATATCAAGTCGGGCACCCCTGGCGTTCATTTAGGGGTTCTGAACACAATCCAAATAAGAATCTGCAATCTAGTCGATCCGGAGCCCTAATCTACTTGACTCCCATCTGTCTTCTCAGGAAATGTTGGGGTTAATAGAGTATAGGGTTATTTAAAACAGGAATGTAAGTTTTCCTCTCTGTATATGTTGGTGTGTGTGTGTGTGTGTCGGTGTGTGTGTGTCGGTGTGTGTGTGTGTGTCGGTGTGTGTGTGTGTGTGTGTGTGTGTGTCGCTGTGGTGTGTGCGTGCATTGATTTAAAAAAAATAAATAGATAATAATATATTTAGATTTAGAATCAGAACTAATGCACTAAATTACAAATATTCATGATTGGCATACACATATTAAGCAACATATATAAATAAAGAAAGGAAGCTATTTTTGGTAGACAAACACCTTCCATGTTTTCTGTTAACATCTCTAATCTGGATTTCCACAAATCATGTGAACTTGATGGCATTCCTGCAATATTGCTTCGAACTGGCTGCTGTTCTCTGAAAACTTCGATAAATCTCCTGCTTTCTCACTTGCTGGAAAACATATTCCGTAGTTTTTAATTACTGTGTGAAACGGCTGATGATTCTATCTGTTTGGGAAACTATTAGGGAACTAAGCAACTCTGAATCTGTTAAGCATTTCAAATCAAACACCCTTTCAGCTGAGAAATAATATGGATTTCTTTTGTCTACTTCAATTGTAGATTATTGCTAAATGTGTCTATCGGTTTTATGATAATAATGGGAAAACTTAGACCGTTTTTTGGGATATCTAGAAATCTTTCAAACGGGTTTGGCATACCGCTCTTCCACACAAATTGAAAGTTTGAGGTATTTCTTGACTAATATATTGACAGATTCAGTCTTTCTTATCAAATTTAGGAATGAAATTATCGTGAGCAGCTATTCTTGTAGATCGTTTTGTTCTAATGCAGGTGTCTTTCAGGAGCTATCCTTGGACCAACTTTGTTCCTTATTTTCATCACTGGCCTTGCTGATGTCATCATTTCTCAACACGATATCTATGTTGGTGACATTATTCCTGTAAATATTTGTGTAAATAAAACAGAAAAAGTTTCAAGCATCTATATTACATTTTTTATTGATATTAAAACTGATTTATCTACTCTCATGATTGTCCTTTAGCGTCGTGCCTTCTTCAAAACTCGTAACGGTTAAAGTTTTCATAATTTACAACTTACGAAAACAGACAACAGAGATTAATTACGTCTTAGAAATCAACCCTCCTGAAATGTTTTTTGTCGATATTGAAAGTACTTGGAAAACTCTAAGTAAAAATAAAGGTAATTAAAATACATATATCGCCTTCCTTACTATTTTTAATCACGATATTAGAAACCTGTTGGTGACTAGGAAAGAGTTCTCTCGCACTCCTGCCTGTGGAACTTGCTTCCATATTCTTGATTTCCTGACGGCTACAACCTCTAGGAATTTAAATGCAATGTCAATACTCATCTATTAACCACTTGACTCTAGTTCTTTCACCACCGCGTATATTATTTCCTTTCTCTCCCCCACTTGCAACTGTCATCACACCTGCATTCCCATCCTTTTCTTGCTCCTTTCTAACTGGTTCGTCTTCCTGTTCAATCTCTTCTACTTAATCTTTTTACTCTTGTGTAGCCCCCTGCACATCAGTGGCATTACCGCCTTGCTCGCGGTGATACAATTAAAAAAATCAAAGTAAATAGACACAATGTGTAAATTATTTAATCAAACATGGCTGAATGAAGGTATGCTGCCTAATTATACACACACACACACGTATACTCATATATGTATATCTATAGATAGGTATGAGTGCAATAAAAACAGAAAGAAAAAGAAACTAAATTAAATTGGTTAGACTGTATAACCAAGTTATCTTCAGAAATTTAAATGTCTTAGTAAAATTTTAAATTTCGTAGCATATCTTCTCTTTGTGTGCATCTGTAATTTACTCAATGTAAAGAATATTTTTCTCTAATTCAGTTCTAAAGGAAGAATGGCGGAAAACTAAAAGATTTTCCACGTTATTATTATTCCTTACATATTTCTGGAACACAAACATTTATATAGACATATATTATTTTCTGCACTACCAAACTTTCTTTTCCACGACCATTACAGCAATATTTACTCGCAAACTAACGGGGTAAGTATGAGCGACCATCTTGGCTAATGCTTCTTTAACTTTTATATGTCTCATGTAAAAACGCGTATTTTTAAAAAGTTACCAAGCCGAAAATATATGTCTATTATGTAGATTATATTTCATTTTAACTGAGAAGAAAATCGAAATCGATAGTCTTAAATACATTTTTAAAAAGTTCCTCCTCTACTTTACAAATGAGCTAAGCCAGAAACAAAAACTAATATTATTAGTGGAGTTTCGTAATAATACTTTCACTCTTTCACAATATAAAAACAAAGACATAAGCCAAAGTTCTTGTCACTTTGATTTTACTAGTCAATGTCCACGTGGATATAAAATTGGTGTTATAACTGCTAAAAATAGAACCATTATGAATAAAAATGAAAATATCAGTGTCAACTACGAATGCGGCAACAACGTGCTTACCATACTCGGAATATATACAAATACCAAACTTGACATACATATATAAAACGTATTCACGTATTCAGTTACACGTTTTCAGTTACACGTAATATAAATGTGCGTAGTAGTGCAGTGGATCTCGGCTCGGAACGAGAAATCGGAGAACCGAGATCAAAATCCAGTTGAATTTCTTACATTCACTTACGCACATTACCTTGCAAATGTAAACCATCCGTTTCTTCCCTCCAGTTATAGGTTAAATAAACAGGACAGATTGGGTTCTATAGATTAGCTGATCTACTAATGGCAAACTACTGCCGGATAATCCTCTGC
>JBBBDQ010001826.1:3540000-3570000 GCA_037127315.1 Ascarosepion bandense | reverse complement strand
ATTTTATTACAATATCCTTGTATATTAATAGTGTTTTCAAAGACAAATTGTTATTATTATTATTATTATTATTATTATTATTATTATTAACAATAATATTAATAATAATAACAAATATTATTTTTACTGAAGGTATACTTCAAGAATTTCGCAACACACCCTAGTTTCTTAATTGTTTGACAAGAAACGAATTGGAAAAATATATTTAACATAGTTTAACAAAATTCCAACCGTAAATTTCGTCTTAAAAATCAAGGACGTGTAGAAGTAAAAACTCCATTGGGCAGCAACGCCTCAGATGAGGAAGTTGAAAGTCTTGAGAAGCACTTTAATTGCTGTCGCTCCTAGATCCATCATCGGTGATAGAACCGGTTAGAGCCCTAACTATGGGTAATTTGTGAACACCCAAACAAATAAACACTCTTAAAGTATAAGAATAGTTTTTATAGTAAAAATGCCCGAAATGTTTTTTCATATAAAATTGCCATCAACATATTTATAGGAAAATGTCCAACAATGAATTTTATCTGCGTTTAAAGACATACAATTGTTTTTAAAATATTTAAATTTCAGTATTGAATAATTTATAGAGGTTGATATGCAGATGAACAAATTTAAACAACAACGCCAACATGCATAAAAATAAGACTATGTACAAAGGTCTTTGAATTATCGATGTCCTAAGATACTACATTTTTGAGATTTCATTTGCAACGTCCTTGTATTTTAATAGTTTTCTGAAGATCATCCAAAATACATTACTTTCTGCATGGAATGGCATTCCAATAAGAAGGCACATTTCGAATGATAAAAGCAGCAAACCGACAAACTGACGCAGCGATACAAATACACAACGCTAGATATACTCATTATTAACATATACTCATCATTAACAGCAGTCTGATATGTGTATAACAGGCGCGTGAATTGCGGCTAAATATGCGCGACATTGTGAAATGTTTTGATCACAGTAGCATGTAACCTTGCAGTTAGGGCTTCAGGTTGAATATACATTCAGGTTGGGTAACTTTGTCCACTCAAATGATTTCAAACTAAAGAAAGCACCCACTAGATATCCGCTTTGTTGCTTCACAACTAATGCCGCTCTAAATTGGTCCGTGAAAATCTGTGGGACTGAAAGCTGCGGAGAATGTCAAGCAGGAAATGAACAGACTAAAAATCAATATTCTGGGAATATGCGAAACCAGAGTGCCAAATAATGGCGACTTCAACAGCTACAACCACAGGGTAATATACGCCGGAAGCAAAAATAATGACAATGAGTCGGCTTAATACTGGACAAAGAAATGAAGAAATGTGTTTTGGGATACTGCCAGGTCTCCGAAAGAGTTCTCCTGGTCAAACTGAATGGGAGGCCGTTCAACATAGCAGTTATAATCATATATGCACCAACAAAACAAAGCACCGAAGGAGAAATAGAATTTTTTTACTCTACTCTAGAGAAGGCCAAAGCTCAATGAGAAACCAAGAAAGCAGGATCATCGTGGGAGATTTGAATGCCAAAGTAGGCAAGCAGAGGGAAGGTATGACAACTAAGAAACTTTGGTTTCGGAATCGCAATGAGCAAGGAGAAAAATGGGTGCAATGTTACATAGCAAATGACCAGGTAATAATTAACACCTGGTTTCAAGAACATCCACGACGTCTGTGGACATGGAGAAGCCCAGGATGTGACACAAAACACAAGATAGACTACATAACCATAAACAGTAGATTCAGAAATGCAGTGGTTCAAAGCAAAGCCTATCCAGGAGCTGACTGTGGAAGCGACCTCGTCCCAGTCATCTGCAAATTAGAATTGAAACTCCGGAGATTGAAGAAGCCTAATGCAGCACCAAAACTGATATACAATGCACTCGTGACTGACCTCAAACTGCAGAAAAAATACACTAACAGCGTGAAAACCAAATACGAAGAACAAACTAGGAAAGGACGCTCAAAATTGGACTCTCTAAAAGAAGCAATACTGACATCAGCCAACAACATTACCCCAAAGGACATTAGGCGCAGAAAAAAAGACGAGTGGATAACTTAAAAGATTCTGAACATGATGCACAGGACGCAGAAAATGATATCAAAACATGAAATGGAGTACAGGGAACGACACAAGGAAATAAAAAGAAACTATAGCCAGGCTAAAGAGAAATGGCTCAATGACAAATGTGCAGAAGTAGAAAGATTGAGCAGGAATAATAAAGCAGACATGCCTAAGGAAATAAAAGAACTGACAGGACAAAAACATGCTCTTCACCAGGATGTACAATATCTAAGGATGGAACAATCATTTTGGAGAAAGAGGACATGGTTCAATGAGGGGAAGAATATATATAAAGATCTTTTCCACGACAAGAGATTGCAACCAATAATACGCAAAGATGAGGACGGATAGGAAATATTAACGTCTGACGTGGAACCTGCAGTAGTCAAACTGAATAGAAACAAAGCAGCGGGAACATACGGCATCGTCATAGAGCTTCTGATAGCGCTGGAAGAATTTAGTATAGAAAAAATTACTGAAATAATAAATGAAATGTATAATAGTGGGGTTATACCAGGTGACCTCAGCAAGTCTATCTTCATAGCACTAGATAAGAAGCCAGGAGCAAACGCGTGAACTCCTCAGATACATCAGTTTAAAGAGCCATATAACAAAACTGATCGTCCTAATTCTGATGTATAGAGCGAGAAGCACAACCAGGCCAAAAATAGGACAAGAACAGTGTGGTTTCGTTAAAGACATTGGAACAAGGAATGCCATATTTATGATTAGGATGCTCGCCGAAAGGCCAATACAAATGAAGAAGGACTTATACCTGTGCTTTAAAGATTATGCGAAGGCGTTTGACAAAATACGCCACAAAGAACAGATGGAGATGCTCGGCAGCCTGGACATATTTGGGAAAAATGTAAGAGTAATCAAGAATCTTTACAAGTAACAAGAAAGGACTAGAAATAAAATGCACGAAAACTGAATGCATGGTCATCAGTAAAAAGGGCAACCCAATATGCCAAATACAGGTCGAGGATACCAGAATCAAGCAGGTACAAAATTTTAAATACCTGGGAAGCGTTATAAGAGAAGACGGAATGTGCGACACAGAGATCCGAAGGCGAACAGACATGACGAGGGAAGCATTCCAGAAGTTGTGTAAGGTATTAAGAAACCAGGAAGAGAGTACTGGATTGCAACGGGCTGACTGTCCTTCAATATGGCAGTGAATGCTGGACAATATCATCAAAGATAAAGAAAAGATTTGAAGCAACTGAAATGTGGTTCTACGGAAGGATGCTGTGAATATCATAGATCGAGCATGTGAGCAATGATGAGGTCTTGGAAATGATGGAAACAAAAAGGAAATTAATACTGAGCATCAGGAAGAGACAGCTGAAGTTACTGGGATACGCAATGAGGAAGAAGGGCTTGGAGAATCTGATACTAACAGGCTAGATAGAGGGAAAAAGAGACAGGGGAAAGCAACGGATGACATATTTCAAGAACCTAATCAGGTGGATCACAGAACGAGGATTGCATAGTGTAACAGGAGAAGGCGTGCTCAGAGCCACCTGGGATAGGGAAACCTGGAAAGACATAATTGCTTACGTTCTGAAGGGACAGGGCACATAGAAGAAGAAAAACGGAATATTTACTGGAGCACATCTTAATTTATCTATGCATGTAGAATTTACTAACGTCATAATTATAATAATAATAACATCATTCGCCTGATGAAGTAAAACAGTATTACTGAAACATGATAGCTTTTTGTAGCTATACAAAATGTTTTTATAACTACTGATAATGAAAATATAACAGTAATAATTATACAAACACACACACACACACACACACACACACACACACACACACATATATATATATATATATATATAGTCATCCGCAGACAGATCTGTTTCGCTGTATCACAGTTCATCAGTATGATTAGTATCCGATTGCTTTTAACCCAGGATTGAAATCCGACCGGATTGGCATTAGTCAGCAATTTTACCTCTGAGCTATGGGTGCTCGGTAGTAAGCAGACGTTTTAGCGTCTATATTATCATTATACACGCCTAATTACTTCCTGTAACAGAAGCTATTAAACTGTGTGTCACGTTTGACAAGCATCAATTTCGATCAAGCTTTAACACAGAAATAGAGTTACTTTTTAAAAGACTGATTACATTTTTATTGGTTTCTATAATAGACAAATAATTATTATTTGAATCACGCATGCGAATAACACATTGTTGGAATCAAATTTAACGTCTATAAATAGTGTAATGTACAGTAACTTTTTTTCTAACTGAAGTTGAATTTCGGTTACTAAGTTATCTATGTAGCTCTCATTAACATATAACAAACTAGACTTTGCGCTCGATGTTACACCACAGCCTCGGTATAGCCAGATTGGTTTAAAGGAAGATTTTATATATACCATATGCAGAATATAGTATCGCAAGATGCCAGTGACTGGTTAGACAAACAAAAAGAATGTAAACCTAGTTGATCTAAGATACGCCCATAAATAACAACCGAATGACATGAAAGTATATAAACACTCTATCGAGAGTGAACGTTTCAACAGGGTTTAATTGTTAGTATGATGTTTAGCAAGCGTGTCTTGCTAGTTCCATTACGACTGAGTTATGAGTACGATCCACATTTTTAGCATGGGTCTGCATCTAAGCCAATTACGCTAATAAATAATTAGGAGGGAGCAAAAGTTTTGGCGTAGTCCAATTTTCTGCCTTCAGGGGGTGAGGAACTCGTAGGGAAGTGACTCATCTGGAGATAATTGACAAGAACCCAACCCGACTACGGGAAATTTTTACCTGAGCGTATGCACTGAGAATGTCCCACAAGAGAATCGGTTTTGTGTTACAGATATCATTTGTGCCCCGTAGTAAAATCAGTCTTGTGCCAGATATTGCCTTCGTAGAGACGCTCGAGTAAATACCGAGACTCTCATATCAGCGCCAGAATGTCCACACGTTTGAAGAAAGCCCATAAAATCAGGCCGATATTTACTAAAGAAATCAAGAATTGAATAAGCAGTCATTTTACCAATCGAAATTTCAGTTACGTATTATGATATTTTTTTAATAATCAATTTATAAATAGATGGATTATGTTTATTGCTTGTTTGTTCTACTTGGTTGTAGGCGTAATCGAAGAGTTTCTACTTGGTGTACAATAAAGGATTTCCAAATTGTATAACTTACTCTGCTGTAATGATCGACTAGTTTTTTGTCGCTATTTTTCATGAGTGTATCTAGAATAAGAAAACGTAAATGAGATACGAATTTCCTCCTTCAATAAATAAATAAATAAATTTTGCCATACGTAGATTCGATAGTCAGTCAGTTAAGTGCAATACGTGATAAACGATTGGTCATCAGACTGGATAGAAGATATTTCCGCAGTAGGTTGCTATTACTTTCTGCGGTAGACTGGCTGCGAAGCAAGACCATAGAATCCAATCTATCCTGTTATTTAACTCATAACTGGGAGGCGACGGAACCATACATTTCCCAAAACATTTGCGCGTAAGTGAATGCAACAAATTAAACTGGAATTCGAACACGGCTCTCCGATTTCTCGTTTCAAACCGATATCCACTGCACCACAACGATGATTATATCTATTTAAGCGTTGTAAATACACTCTCAGTCAGTTAAGTGCTATACATGATACACGCTTGGCCGATCATGTCTCAAAAATGACATGATTGACTGAGCAGAAAATGTCAACACAGTAGGTTGCCATAACTCTCTGTGGTTATAGAACCCAATCTGTCCTATCATTTAACCCATAGAGGGAATAAACGGATTTACACCTTTCCCAGTGGTATTTGTGCGTTGTGGTACAGTGGACATCGGCTCGGAACAAGAAATCAGAGTGACGAGTTCGAATTCCAGTTGGATTTGTTGCATTTACATACGCGAAAATACCCTTCGGGAGAAAGTATGAATCCGTTTCTTCTTCTTCCAGATATGGATTAAATAGCAAAACAGATAGAGTTCTTTACACTTACTTGGCAACCAGTCTACCACAGGAAGCAATAGCAATCTACTGCGGAAAAAGATTCTGCTTAGTCATTCATGTCTCTTTCGAGACATGATCGCTCAGACGTGTATCTGGTATGGAACATAACTGAATGTAAATACTCTATAAATTCATCAAGATCGTTGGTAATTTTCAGCTGTTTTTCTTCATTAATTACTCAGGATATGTTTCTTTATACTGTATAATTGCTTCAAAAACTATATTTGTCAGTATTTTATTTAGATCAAGTCTGTTAATCAGATTGCAATATTTTTCCTCGAAATATATTTCTTTCTTTACGAAATTTCTCTAGCATTAACACCTGTCAGGTTTTCTCCTGTTATTCATATTTCATTTCCCGCACCAACCACGCACGTACCATATTAATCTATCTCCCCTGACTATCTCCAACGAGACCGCACCGAATTAATGAACTGAAAAGATACGTAAATAAATATGTATATAAATAAATCACGTTTACAGAATCGATTCAAATTGCGGAGAACGGTGGAGAAAAATTGGCAGTGTCAAAAAATAGAGATCCGATATTTCTTTCCAATAACTTGGTAAACTGCCGTTATCACTTTCAAACCAATTGCTACATAACCTTATCTGGCCTTGTCGGCAATGTCTAGAATACACTGACATTATCCCCTGCAGACCACACACAAAATGGGCCTCCTAACAAATTAATGCTTACTAAATGCTTACATACTAAAATATGAAATGCCAATGTTTTCCTATATCTAATGTAAGTAAATGATTATATATTCAAGTAGTAGGTTTTTCGTCAAATAATATCTGACTGTAGAAATAAACTTTAATTTTGTTTCCCTTATAGTATTATATATATATATATATATATATATTTATATATATATATATATATATATATATATATATATTTAGAAAAAAATTCCTAAAGACTGAAGTGTTTTCTTTGGAAATTTCAATATCAATATTTTTCCAGAATTTAACTTAAAATATTGTATACCACTCTTGTTGAACATGAAGAAAAGACATACATTTTCATCTTTGTATCATTTGAATCGTGGTAACATATTTTCTTAACCTGTTGGAGGGCGTAACTGAGCATGAGATCAAATGGCTACCAGTGAATGAACACTACCACTCTGGTTGCTGAAATTCTGCAGTAGTAATACAAATCTTGTAGAGGAACAAGAATTATAGTTAGTACCGGAAGTCAATCTGCGGCTAAACGGATAGTTACGTACCGGACGTTTGCGACTCGGTCAATTGTGAACCAGGCAATTGCATACCAGGATATTAGCATACTAGAGTATTTGCGTTCCTAGAAAAATTAATCTCTAGATAATTGTGTATCTTTGGTAATTTTTTGAAGGTACCGTGTTTTCTTAAGAGCTGTTAATTTCTAACGAACCTTTAATTATTCTAAAAAAGCAAAAAGATAATCAACATAACAAGAATGTTATCAAAAATAAAGCTTCAAATAAGAGAATCCTGCCGCTATTAGATAATTCTAATCCTGAAAGCAAAATAAATTTCTTAAAAAAGTAGCTCACAACACTATTATCTTTTTATTAATTTGTAAAACTATAATAATTTTCATTTTTGGAAATGTTGTAAACACTGTTAATCTGTCGTTGCATTTTTAAAAATATAATCGTGTGGCCCCAAGCAAGGCATTTTACTACCACTGTTGTGCAGGTGATTACATAGGAGGAATGTTATGAGAAAGAGTAACAGGCTACAGAGGGTGCCAGGAAGAGAGTATGAGAAAGAAAGAGAAAACTGATGAGTGGGGTGGACGTAGAAAAAGCATGAGAGAGAGGATGTAAGTTAGTGACACAGGAGATGAATACTGACTTTACATTTGCATTCTTGATTGTAGCTGTCTAGAAAGCAAGTATGCGGAAGGGAATTCCACAGGCGAGAAGTGCGAGAAAAGAAGCTGGTGGAGTGGAATTTGCGTGTAAAATTTATCGGTTTCACAGTAAAAGGGTGGGACCTAGTTGCTAACCTTGAGGCTCGAGGAAATTCATACATTGGAGGTACCAGTGAGCTATGTTTATCGGAGAAGAAGCCGTGAATGTATTTGTAGAAGAGACACAGGGAAGCCACATTGCGTGGGTGAGAAAGCGACTATGTCCTACCAGCCAAGTCGGGATCGATCACATTACAGACTATCCGTTGGATTTAGTTAAGGACCCGTAGGTTGATATCAGGAGCACCCGACCAGATATGGCAGCAATATTCAATGCACGGGCAGATGATAGCTTTGCATGTATGCAAGATTGTTTCGGACAGGAAGAACTTCCTGGCCCTACACAGAGAACCGACTTTTTTAGCAGCGGATTTAGCAATGGATTCTATATAGTTATTCCACTTAAAGTCTGATGTGAGAGTTAATCCGAGGAGGCGCAGTTTTTTTACTTTTAGAAAGAGAAGCCTAAACAAGAATAAACTTGTATTTTTTCTTTTTTCTTTTACTCCTTTTTTAAATTTATTTTTTAAACTTATGGTAATTGCCTTTAAATGCTACAAAACTTATCTGAGATACGCAATTATTCAGGGACGCATTTGTTGAGGGGCTCACATGTCCTCGTACGCGGTTGACCAGTAGGCAACTGTTCTAGTACCATATCTGCAATTTACAAAGAAAATTTGAGAACACCAGACAAACCAAACTCACGTATATATGACAGGGAAATGTATAAGATAAAGTATATCAGGAATATCGGAATATATCGAGAAAATTGGAAAGTAAAGAAAATCAATAAATATGTTCCACATCAACTCAGTGAAAATCAAAGCGTTCAGCATTTTGAAGTATTTTCAATACTGCATCTATGAAATTCTAATGGTCCATTTCTTGATCGAATAGCAACTTGAGGAGAAATAAATCCTTTCTGACTAAAGCAAACGATCAGTCCAATGGCCTGATCATAATGAAGAATTCAGACCCTTTCTAAAAGCTACAATTATACCAATAGTAGATTCTAGTGTCTGGCTGCTGATCCGCCATTGGCATCATTTATTACAGTTTTCTATAATCTAATCAGAGCCTCAATGCTGAATTTTACTGCTCGCAAACAAATGAAATGTATATTCAGCTAAGCAAAATGGAGCCCGTTTAATGTTAATTGACGAGGTACAATTCTGCTTCATGACAATGATCGACCACATTTTGCCAGGATGGAACTTCAAAAACAGACTGTCATAGGACATGAAACATTGTCACATCCACCATATTCCACCTATCGTTAGCCTTCTGAGTACAACCTTTGCAATCATTTTGATAGTTTTAAACAAAATGTATACCTATATAACTAGATGCAAAAAGAGAATTCAAAGGTTGCTTATCGCTTACCACTTTTTACTTCTTTCGTAAAAGCATATAAATAAATTTTTAACTAATGATAGAAATCTATGGAAGTTCAGTGTTTCTATTTTAAGGGATATACCCACTGTTTAAATAAATTCATTCTGCAATAAATGTTGATTATAAAATCGGAAAATATTTTCCGAACATCCGAAACGACAATATTTACTTATTCCTGAATGATTAATATTTAGTTATTCCTGAACGACCAATATTTATCTGATCCTGAACGAGTAATGTTTACCTATACCTGAACAATCAGCATTCACCTATTGCTGAACGACCAATATTTACCTATTCTTGAACGACAAATATTTACATGTTCCGGGATGACTAATATTTACCTGTTCCTGAATGATCAATATTTACTATTACTGAACAACTAATGTTTACCTATTCCTGAACGACTAATATTTACCTATTTCCGAACGACCAATATTTACCAGTTCCTGAACGACTAATGTTTAACTATGTTTGAACAATCATCATTCACCTATTTCTGAATGACTAACATTTACCTATTCCTGAACGACTAATATTTACCTATTCTTAAACGACCAATATTTACCTATTCTTGAACGACTAATATTGCCTATTCCTGAACGACTAATATTTACCTATTCTTAAACGACCAGTATTTACCTATTCTTAAACGACCAATATTTACCTATTCTTGAACGACTAATATTGCCTATTCCTGAACGACTAATATTTACCTATTCTTAAACGACCAGTATTTACCTATTCTTAAACGACCAATATTTACCTATTCTTGAACGACTAATATTGCCTATTCCTGAACGACTAATATTTACCTATTCTTAAACGACCAGTATTTAC
The DNA here is from genome assembly GCA_037127315.1 of Ascarosepion bandense. Taxonomy (NCBI): domain Eukaryota; kingdom Metazoa; phylum Mollusca; class Cephalopoda; order Sepiida; family Sepiidae; genus Ascarosepion; species Ascarosepion bandense. The sequence goes on along the minus strand of JBBBDQ010001826.1, from coordinate 3,559,729 downwards.
CTATTCTTAAACGACCAATATTTACCTATTCTTGAACGACTAATATTGCCTATTCCTGAACGACTAATATTTACCTATTTCTGAACGACTAATATTTACCTATTGTTAAACTGATAAATACTTACTTATTCCTGAACGACGCATATCTACCTATTCCTGGACGACTAATACTTACCTATTCCTGAATGACTAATATTTACGCATTCCAGAACGACCGATATTTACCTTTTCCTGAACGACTGATATATACGTATTCATGGTCTACGTCAGTGCTTAGAAAGTCAATTATAAATGGGTCGTACTTAACTAGACAAAAACAAGTAACTACTTTTAAACACAATTATAAATTGCTAATATTTATTCATTAATTAAGTAAATACTTAAAGACTACAATATACGCGATCACACTTGCCTATTTATCACATATATAAAAAACGTACTGACTCAAAAATAAAAGTCTGATATAATTTCCTATCCCCAATGTAAGTAAATCCTTATAGACTTCAGTTTAAACCACTAACATTTACGCATCAACGCGACAAATTAATCCATACAGACTCAAATATAAACAACGAATATTTACCGATATCTGAACCAATTAAAGTTTATGGACACACCAATAAATACAAAAAACTTATTGCCATAGCTGAAAATGTTTTGAAATATCTTAAAATGAACTGACCTAAACATTATACTTTTCTAGACAAATATATTTGTTATCATAAACTGGAGAATATTTAGTGTAACATCGTTACTATCAAATAATCGTTTGACAAAAAGAACAAAGATACGTGCAATATATTATCTAATTAGCACGGAATTCTTGTAAAGGTGTGTGAGTATTACTCGTTCTTTTGTTTTTGATTTCATGCTCTACCTAGATTGATTGTTATTTTAATTTGACTTCTGAAGCTGCTATTAACATAACATCATGTACTACCTACTTGTCATGTCGTAATTGTTAGGAAGCTTGTCTTACAAATCATGTTTACTCAATATATTTATCAAAGGGTGCCTTATGAATAAAACCACGGGGCAAAATTGTTTAAACTTACTGCTCTATTGGCAGCAAACCGCCTGTATACGGCCGCGAAACTAATTCAGCAGATATACAAATAAAGAAAAGGCCGTAAAACAAGGATGGGTCTTTTCACCAGATATACTCAACGTGTACAGCGAGACTATTCTGAGGACCCTAGAGGTTATGTCAGGATTCGTCATTGGTGGTTACAATTTTAACGACATAAGATACGCAGATGATACAATGCTGATAGCTGACATGGAAAGAAAACCACAAGACCTCATGAAAATTAAGATGAAGAAAGTCAAAAGAAAGAATTACAAATAAATTACAAGATTACCGAATATATGATGATCAGCAAACGGAGGAACCCCAAATGCCAATTACGGGTTGAAGAAACTAAAATCAAGCAATTACAAAAATTTAAGTACTTGAGAATTGTTCTAACTGACGACGGAAAGTGCGACACTGAGATCCGAAGGCGAATTGGAATGGAAATTCCAGAAGCAGAGAAAAGTATTAAGAGATTCGAAGATTTTGTTAGAAAAAAGAAGAGAGTACTGAATTGCTATGTGATGTCTGTCCTTCAATATAGCAGTAAATGATGGCCAATAGCATCAAAGATTAAGAGAAAACTTGAAGAAACTGAAATGTGGTTATACAGAGGGATGCTGACAATATCATAGCTGGAGCTTGCGAGCAATGATGAGGTTTTAGAAAGGATAGACACAAAAATGAAATTAATATTGAGCATCAGAAAAAGACAGTTGAAGATTTTGGTACATGTAACGAGGAATGAAGGTTTGGAGAATCTGGTACTCACATGTCAAATAGAAGAAAGGGAAACAGAAGAAAGCAACGGATAACATATTTGAAGGGTCTGAGCAGGTGGATGACAGAGCGGGAATTGGGTGGATTAACGGCCAAAAGCGTGCTAATATCTACCAGGGATAGGGAGACATGGAAAGCCATGATCGCCAACGTCCTGAACGGACATGGCACATAGAAAAATGACAGCGTCAGACGTGGATCGTATTTATTTAACTAATGTCGACTGTTCGATTTTGGACTCGATTAAAGTCAATAATTTATAGTTCGAAAGCAAAAAGTATTATTGACTATATTCTTTTTCTTCTATGTGCCTTGTTTTTCAGGACGTAGACGATCATGGCTTCCCACGTCTTACTATCTCTGGTGGCTCTTAGCACGCTATTTTTCCTGTTACACCACGCAAACCCAATTCTGCCAACCATCCGCTCAGGCCAGTCAAGTACGTTACACGCTTTTTTTCCATGTTTCTCCTTCCCTCTATCTGGCCTGTTTGTATCAGTTTCTCCAAGCTCTCTTCCCTCATGGCATCTTATTTCAATTGCTTCAAGATTTTCTTTTAATATTAAATAACAGGTATGTTAGAAAGGTAGAATTCATACTCAAAGTTTATTTATCTTATTCAAAAGTAGAGTTTTATTTTTATCTTTTTCAATTCATCTTCGTCATCTTCTTCATCTTTGAGTTTTGTCTATTCAGGACCTTGACTATCATGTCTCTCAACAATTCTCTTTTCCTTTGTAGTCCTTAATACTTTTTGTTATCCTTCCTGTAACATGTACCGCTGTTGATTCACTCATGCTAGCATGGTAAGTTATACGTCGTTTCTAATCCTGTGCATACCGCCTTCTTGATGTCCTGTGAGTTGTAAATTTTTTAAGTCGTCATTTCTCATTCTGTTCTTGGGAAATTGCATCTTTACCTTGTTGGTATAATTGATATTTATTTTAATTTCTTTAAATTAATATAAGATTCTACGGTAAGTATTAATTTTATAAGGCTACCCTTGGCCATTATGTTAAGTAACCCGGTGAGAAAACATGTTTTTATAGTCCTCTGTCTATACTGGTGTACTAGCTTCCATGATCGTCTGTGGTGACGATAAAAGAAGTTTCCAGATTTTTCTATATCCTAAAAGGTTTATTAATCTCAGAAAATGGTGGAATAATAAGAGCAAGTCATTTCCGGAAATCATATAAATATATATTCGTAGTTTTTAAAAACAGGTCGAATATAATGTTAGAATCAATCAACAGAATTTAATTTAGTAGTTTGCATATTGTAACATATCAATAAATTCTGATTAAATCTAATTGAATGCTATGTCATATAAGCTATTTAATGGTTTCTCAATTACTTCACATGTAAAATAAATGCAATCGATATATAGCAAAGGGTTTGATTTTATATTCGGTGGTCGTTAAAATATGAAGGGGAGCTTTAGCTACATCAGAAATAAAGATAAATTAAATGGAAAATACAAGAAATAAAGCAGAATGAGTGACATAATCAATTTTTGGCAAGATAAAAAGAGACAAAGATCTAGGATTATGCTAAAATAACAAGAAAAATGCAGACAGGATAAAAGCAGTGGCTCAACGAAAATGTACAGAAAAATAGAGTGATTATACAAATAAAACAGATATATAAAAAAAATTTCAAGGAACTAAGAGGACAAAAGACATGTTTTTCAAGAGGATACAAAAAATCCAATGAAGAGATACTAATTAGAGCGAAAGAAATACTTCAGAGATTAGAAGAATCCCACGTCAAAAGGCAACAATGAGAAATACACAGAAATGTCTAAGGACCATTTTGGAGTGGAATCAGGACTGGTTAATTTGAAGAGAAACAATGCAGAAGAGCCAGATGGAATTATAATAAGAAATGTTGTCAGCTTTAGCACTGCCTAAAAAGTCAGGTGGAAACGGACAATCATCTTAATGATCCATGAAAACCTAACCACCCAAATCTGATGAATAGACCGCGCAACAGAATCAAACCGAAATTAGAAAAATACCTGTCCGGGTTCATTAGGAATAATGGATCTTGGAATGTTCTGAATGATATCAAAAAGTGTAAAACACATGTAAATGTATATATACCTATGTTTTATAAATCACACTAACGCGTTAGATAAAGTATGTCAGAGAAACTTATAGAACTGCTACATAACCTTGACATAAATGTTGTTATGATTACTGTTGTTTGATTAATTGTATCATCCAGTCCTTTGTTGTTTCTATATATATATATTAAGACAATAGTTGTTTTCTTGTATGACAATTCTAGCTGAATAAAACATCTTCCTCTTTCTTTACGGGGTAGGCGGTCTACATCAGCCTTTGGATGATGCATCTTATGTTTAGAAAGGAGCTGTCTTGTCTTAGAATCAATTCATCCGATGTCGTTTAGAGTCCAGTTCAAGATGTTGTGGCTATATTAGACCACAGGGATAGCAAGGTTTTTAATGAACATAATTCTGTTCTGAGAATTCAATTCAGTTTTTACTATTAGTTGTAGCCTTATATAGTACTCTTTACGCACTATTTCTTTCATTTATTGATGGGGAATTCTTTCACTGTTATATATCCTAGGTACTTATAATCTTCTTGCTGTAAATCTTTAGTATTACAGCAAGGTCTAAGCTACTTTTGGATGTTTGTTGTATTGATCCTCGTACAAATGTAGCTTTAGCACATTTATTCAAATTGAATTTCGCTTCATTTTCTTAACTGATGCATTTTACAGTTTGCAGAAGACGTTCCAGATCATTGTCATTTTTAACATACAACTTTAAGTTATCCATATAAAATAGATGGCTTATTTACTTTTGAGGTATCTTATAACCACATTTTTTTTGTTAAGTTTACTGATTAATGCTATTACTCATATGCAAAATAGGAAGGGTGACAAAGATTCACCTTGAAATATACCTATTATTATTATTATTTTTATTGCAAAATAGTAAGGGTGTGAAAGATCTCCTTGGAATATTATTATTATTATTATTATTATTATTATTATTATTATTATTATTATTATTATTCACGTTTTTAATGTTCCAGAAGAGATAGGTATTATGAGTGAACTGTATCAATTTATATGATATAGGCATCATCTTTTACAAAGTATTTGCTGTACCAAGAAATAAACACTTAGGATGTGATGTAATACTAGGTTTTATTATGATTTTTAAGATAAAGTTCTTTATATTCATTGATATATACATCAAGGCACAAATGAGAACTGGAACTCTAAACGTAAAAGCTTTTGAAAATTTCATGTTTGTCAGTTCTGGTCAACAAGAACAACTAAATAAATAAAGTAACATTTACTTGTTTCCTTGTCATCGATGATGATATCTGATTTAGTTGCTTCATGGATGTTGTTCGTTTGGATACTGAAATCCCACAAGACATTGATTTGTTTTTTTCTCGGTCATGTTCAATTGTTTATATTGATATTATGACTTCTCGTTGATTTCATGACAATGTCAACCTACGTAGGCACCAATGTAAATAAGAGACTATTGTCAAACGTTTCAAATAGTTAAGGAGAGAAACAGAATTGTCCATTTTCTGGCAAAAATGTTTTCTTTCGTTTCACCTTTATAACGTTTTTTCCGTGTCCCGACCAGAGACATAATATCTGATATGGCGTTATGACATTTCCCAGTGAGCATTTTTGTAAAAAGTGTAAAATATGATCACATGCATTCTACATAGATACAACTGTTTGTAATGCATGACCTGTACTCGTGAGTATATTTTTTCTTGTATTTTCTTTAAACCTAACAAAAATGTCTTTAATAAGCTTGTCAGGTAGTTTTCCAATCAGTCCGAGTGTTCAAAACTGATGTCCTCACGTGCAACATTTTTAAAGATTTACATTTCAATATTTTTCGTATTTCTATGTATATTTTTATATTATCTTTATTATTAGGGTTTTGTTTAAGTACAATATATTTCCAGTTCTTTCCTTGAGACCTTTGGTAATACAGTGTAAATATATCAATTCTTTTTGCATTAGTCTAAATACTTAGTATGCGCTATGATTAAATTTTACATATATTTCAAATGTATGTGTTTGGTCGATGTCCAGTTCCTCATAATGCTGATCTTCGGGTTTCTTGTAAAAAAAAGAATGTTAATGATGTTACCAATCTCTTTAATTTGACATTGAATCGTAGCAAGACTTCCAAACTTGTTAACAATAAATTTTAACACAGTATATTTTCTTTTACTTTTAAAATATGTGCTTAAGAATTTTGGCATATTTACACGCATAAGTAATATTCGTCAGGCTATTTCACCATTTTATCTTAGCATTATACTACCATATACATGAGAAGGTATTTTTTGTTGGCTTTAACAACAGCATGTGGTGTCTTAGTATTTATATATTTGTCTGTATTACTGGTAAAGTCTGAGAAAATGATGACCCCATGGAATTCTATGACTGGTTCATGGGGATATTTATACCATATTCGGCATGTGACGCACGTTAGCACCAATATGTCTTCAGATGTATACAATATTGTTCAATCTTTTCATATTTGTGTAATTTCTATAATTATTGCTTTTCATATTGACCGCTTTTCACTTTTGTATTTTTGAATCGATTGAAATGTTAGAAATGTATCTAACGTGAACCAAATATCGATAACTGGATAACGAACAACGGAACAATAACTTCAAAAATGTTATTCAAAACAATTCAATCACCTAAGGTACAATGAGGGAAAATGATGAACGGCTCCTGTAATTTAATATATAAAGATATGAAAAGCATTGCTTTTTGTTAAGCAAGCCATACATTCCCATCTATGTGAGTGATCAAGCTAAACAAGCATTGCGTTTTATCTATCTATCTATCTATCTATCTATCTATCTATCTATCTATCTATCTAGGTAAGTAGATAATCTCATTTTATTAAGCACACATGTAAACACACATGCACAAACACACACACATATATATGTACATATGAATATTTTATCTACCTCTATAAATAGATAAATGTATATAAATTTTTCTATCTATCTATCTATCTATCTATCTATCTATCTATCTATCTGTCTATATATATATATATATATATATATATATATATACCCAAGTACTTAAGGTACAATGATGACAAAATCAAAACGACCTGACTAATTTAATATACAACGATATGAAAAGTATTTATTTTTGTTACACATTTCTCTCGGGTAGAGTGATGTGTTCAAGCTAAACATAAATTATAATTCTATCTATCTATCTATCTATCTATCTATCTATCTATCTAAATATATATATATATATATATATATATATATATATATATATATATGTAGATAGATAGATAGATCGATAGATAGATAGATAGATAGATAGATAGATAGAATATATGCACAAGCACTTAATGGCATTCGATTTTATTTCCACCTTTATATCTGAAAATTGCTTATCATTTCTAATTTATAAGCAATGTGTCTTTGAATGGACACGATATCACACATATACCCAGAAATACTCTCACATAACAATTTAGTGTACCATAAGCTATTACATATTTCTGCAAATTATTATGAAAACGTGGTTACCTAAAAACAGAACAGCAGAATGAAATTTCCGCAGGCTTTTTTCGGCCTCATGCTAACGGTGACGTAGAGACTCATCTATGGCCTCTACGTCAACACGCTATCTTTATATTTGCAAAACAAGATCTGTGGCAATTTGTTAGCTTCGGCTAGTTAATTTGAGAGGCGAATGTACGATAGCAGGTTTGCCAGTAGATAAATATCACGCATAAAGTCGCTCAATCGTATATTTTAAACATTTGCGCTGATGCCATTACTGTGAGATTTGAATAACCATAGATTCAGAAGCATACACATATATTATTTCATACAGAGAGGGTGAGAGAGAGAGAGAGAGAGAGAGAGAGAGAGAAAGAGAGAGAGATCTATGGATAAATTGTTGCTAAAATTATGAAAAGAAAATAACACTGACATCTCATTTTAACAGTTATAATTACGAAAATTACAAAAAATATCTTGAAATACTAAATAAAAATATAAATTAAGTAAATTGCCATTTGATTTAGTCATGGCCTGTGGACAACTTCTGAATATCCTGCTTATTTTCTGGACGTTATCCTTGTTTAATTTGGTAATTACTACATAATCTTTACCTTTAGTTTCTCTTTGGTGTTGCAGGAAAGTTTTTTTGTTATCTCACTCAACTGCGCTCAACTCATAAAACAGAAGAGGATTGTAGTTTGAGTACTTAGGTGATCCAATGTAAATATGGTTGTAGCCACAGACAAATTCTAACATCCATGATGACATGGACCGCTTGCTTGAGTATTATGGTGCAGTGTCATCTTGCCATGTTAGTTATTCCAGTAGCCAGCCTCTTGATCCCGTGCGTCAATGTCACCTTATGCCAATTGATGTAGATCTCCTTGTTCAGTCTGAATACACGTGGAAAGATGGATGGGTGCATAAAGTCTCCATCGCCAGTTATCACTCCAAACACATTCGTAATCATCATACATATTATCCATATCATACCGAATGCTTTCCTATGCCCTATAATTGACACCCAACACACCCCAATATTTGGATTCCGATTAGAGCTTCAGGCACGAATGTAAAAATGTGCATTATGTTTTTTCTATATGTCTGCTGGAGTATATTGCGTCATTATATCAGATGTTATCCATAGACACTATTATACTATTCAGTCGAAAAATAGAAAACTAACAACATACTTTCGGAGAAGTAAATTATCAAATGGCAACTATTTACCCATCGCAATCTATATATATATATATATATATATATATATATATATATATATATATATATATATATTATATTTTAAATTTTTCTTTAGAACATATACAAACTACAAGCTTCTACAACATTGATGATTTTATTACAACATTGAAAAACAATGTCTCATCAGTGAGTTAATAATGATCGTAATAAAAGATTTTTTAAAAAGAAATATTCCAAAAAACACTTCCTTTTATTTTTAGAAATCGTTTTGTACTAGGCAAGCGGATATTACAAAATAGGTGGAAAAAGAAATAGGACAGAAAAAATGAGAAAACCAAAACAGAAATCAAGAAATGGAAATAAAAAGAGAAAAACACAGAAGAAACAAAAAAGCAAAGAGGAAAACAATATAGAAAGAACTGAGAGGAAATAGCAAATGGAAACGGTTAAAAGAGAGAAATTTTAAATTTAGGCAGGAAATAAATTGTACACAGATATAGATGTCGGCTACATGGTATCTGGGCTTAAAAAAACAAGAAAAAGTGAGAAAATGCACAGAGGGAAGAAATGGTGAGGCAAGAGAAATGTCAAACAAATAGAAATTTCAAACTTTCACAGGAAGTGAATTGTTGATAGATACATTTGTTTCTTACATTGTGTCAAAGTAAATCTTTTAGCATTAAACAATTGATGAAATCACATACACAAACAAAAGGATTATTCATGAAACGTGAATTAGAAGATATTTTAAAAAAATAACAACAAGTTATAACTTCATTAGCGCTAATATAATAATTTGGAGATGTGAAAAAAATATTAAACATAAAAATTTAAATTAAAAAAATAAAAAGATACATAAAAATAATGATAAAATAAAATAAAATAAAGTAAAGTAAAATAAAAAGAAATTTAAAAATAAAAACTGAAAGAAATACATTACAATTAATATTAAAATTAAAATTCACTTTATGGCATTAAAAAAATCACAATTTGTAATAGAAAATAAAGATAAAAGAAAATAAGAGTAGAGATCATATAGTTAAAAGAAATTAGCTAGATAGATCAATACTGTAAAAAGTTTACAATTGCTGGAGTTTCATACATTAGATTTTTTAATTCTAGCAGGAGTGTAAGGTTAATACTTTAATATGTTTACAATTTACTGTAGTTAAATGCCTCTGGATAAGTAATATGTCACTCTTCATGTACATAATAATTACCATTTTTTCATGCAGACAAATGGAACATAGTTCATTTACCGATCTAGAGATTTTAGTTTGTTTGAGAATTTTCCATTGAAGTTTAGGTTTTTTATTTTCTTCCTTTAACTTCAAAAATATTTAGAAAATGATGTCATATTTTGTTTATTCCAATTTGTAAAAGATGGAAGATGATTGTAAAAACGCTTTTTAATAAAGTTCATTGTATTACAAATATAAACTTTAGTAACACGAAAATTTTATACTGAAGCGATAGAGCCAGGAATTTAGTTAAACACTTATTAGATAAGGATCATTGGTTGGGGTTTCTATAATTACAAAAGATTTACTATGGGTCAAATTAAAATGAGTAGTAGAATTACTATTGTTATTGTTGTATAATTTCAGTATTTTATTGCTATGTCATTTTTGTGAGAGATACCACGAGGAAAAATATTATGAGCAAAATGAGCTATGGCGGAAGTCCATGATCGACGACGTCTCGAAGTTAAATGGAAAATTATCAAACAAGCTAGAATATTTTACCTGGAAATGAACCATGAGTACTTTATCTGCAAAAAAAAATGTTAAGTACATGAAGAGTTACCTATTTCTGAATTAGAGGCATGAAACTACAGTAAATTGTAAACATTAAGAATTAACCCTACAATTCTGCTTGAATTATAAAATCTAAGGTTTGAAACTCCAGCAATTATAATTTTTTGAATATTAATCTATCATGACAATTTACTTTAATACAATGAACTTTCTCATGTCATTTTATTTTTATTTTTATATTTATTTTCTATTAAAAATTGTGATCTGTTTACTGCTTAAAATTAACTTTAATTTTTAATTTTAACATGAATTTAAAATTTTCCTTTAATTTTCATTATTTTTAATTTTTAATTTTATTTTTCATTTATTGTAGTTTATTTTTATTTTTAATTGTAAAATTTTTAATTTTTAAAGTTAATTTCAATTTACTTCCTAATTCTTAAATATTAATTTTTTCAGTTTAATTCTTTTTTATAAAAAAATATTTAACCTCTCCAATTTATTATTACCTGTTCTGTTCTAGAAGCTACGGTATCAATGCCAGGCCAGAATGGCCATTTTCCCATTAGATGCGCCAAATATCAGTAGAAAGTTCGAAACCGACATAAAAATCAGACTGAAGAGAGATTATTTCCGTTAGGTCATCATGGATTAGAAACCCAGCCTCTGCTAAGTCTGTATTATTTTGGTTCCCACAAAATCCAATTGCTTATGTTGTGAACGGGAAGTGAGCCAAAATTTCATGCACTAGAGAAATCCTTAGCAAATTGTATATGTTAGAATTTACTAACGTAACAATGTAATCATGAATGTATGATATTTAGGACTCGTCGCGGAGTGGCTAGAGTTTCTGATTTCCGATTATGGTAACTGATGGAATCTCACGAGGATCCTATTGTCGGCAAGAAGACTTCCTGATGTTATCTTTCTAAAAAGGGTATTCAAAAACGCGGAACAGTTTAAACATAGCTAAAAATCATAAGGAGAGCTGACTCAGATATTTGAAGTGAAATTAAGCATACAAATATCAACTTTACGGAGGGTTTGATTATAATGTATTATGTGATTATCAGGACGATCTGATAAATATATATATTTATATGTATTTTAGCGTTTGCCCCCTTATTTTTCCTCTTCATTTTCGTTGCATTTATTTCGTTTGATTTATAATTCCAACGATTTCCTACTGATGAGATGTTGGACATTAGAGCTGTTCAGACTATTAATAAATTCCTTTTATTTAAAGTTATATATATATATATATATATATATATATATATATATATATGTGTGTGTGTGTGTGTGTGTGTGTGTGTGCTTTATATATATATATATATATAACACAGAGAGAGAGAGTGAGAGAGAGAGAGAGTGAGAGAGAAACAACACAAATATAAAATCTGTTATTTTAACTGATTTGTATTAACTTCAACATCCCCTCTTTAGAGTTTTATAGCTATCACTACGTCCACTCGTTAGGGATATTATTCATATATATATATATATATATATATATATAATCATTATTTTAGCGGGTATCTATATTTGAGTTGATGTTCCATTTATTTGTTTTACAGTATATTTAATTATTTTCGTCTACCAGCTTGAATATTCGAAAAATCTAGCAGTAAAAAAATGAACCCAATGTCAGGATTCAAACCTGTACTCCCTGTTTAGGAAAACCTATCCAATTTGCTTATGACCGACTTAGTCTCGAAAGTCTCGCCGATCCAAAAATACCATACATTGCCTTATAACAACAAATTCTACACAGATTTTCGATAGTTCATATCGATTCCGTTTTTTTATACGTATATGTAATAATGGTTTTATATAATGACTAGCAGTATAGCCCGGCGTTGCTCGGGTGTAATGAAAGCTTTAAAACTAATCCATGGTCCTGGAGCTCAGACTCTTTGGACGTTGGCACGAAAGACTAAAAGCAATAGTTGTTTCTAGTTAAAGCGAAACCGTAAACTGAAAGAAAAATGAATGGATGTAAGTCAAATTTTGATTTCCTGGTATCGATATCAAATAAGTTTTTTTCGTCGTAAACTGAATTTTGAAGGCTAAATAAACCCTCATAGTAAATGGTATCGTGGCTGAGACTAAAAACTCCAGTTATACATACTTAGAGCCACACTCGAAGCAAAAACTAAAATAAAAGGGCTGAAAAAAATACAGACATACAGGCAGATAAACAGACACACACACAAATATATTGCCTTATATATATATATATATATATATATATATTATCGATTTTCTGCACTATTGTAAGAACTGAAACTTTGAAAAACCTGAATATCGTTTCTTATGTCTTTGTCTATTAGTGTATCAAATTTGATTAAAATCGGACCACTCCTTCTATAACCCGACTTTTTCGATTATCGATTTTCGATATTTATTGGGGGTACCTCGACACTTGCAGACGCTTATAGTACAACTGTTTAAATTTTCTAGAAAATCGGTTCAGCCGTTTTGGAGTAACGGACACACACGCGCACACACACACACACACTCACACACACACACGCAGAGACAACGTTCCATTTATAAATAAGTTTAGATTTAGATTATATTTATACCCATTACTTTTTTACAGTTTTTATGCTGTCCTCAAATGAGGACACTAGGTTAAAAGGGGTTAATTTGTTAGTCCAACAATTTTCTTTCCCACTATCATCATTATGTTCATTTGATACGCATAGTTATGTAGAACTCCGCTTATTTATTAAACATTCAGTATATTTATTTTTCTATTCACGAAATCTTAATAAAGAAAAAGATACGCCCTCGGTCGGTTTCGAACCTGCGTCTCACTATGCAGGAGAAACTGCCATTAGATCCGTCGAGCTTTATACTGGCGCGTGTATGTTTTTGAGAGCATGTGCGTGTATCTTGGTACGATTCGTTAAAAAGAACTTACAAGCGTTGTATCCCTAATTCATCGAAGAATGTTTTAAAAAGATATTTGTTTATAAAATTAGTGAAAAGTTTTCTTTTAATAGTGCACCTCTCTTACGGCAAGATTAAAGTGTCACCTGATCGTGAATATATAGAACAATTCATAAAAAAAAACACGACACTAGAGAATAAAATAGACATGATTGTTTTTTCATAGCAAAAATACACGTCTGAGCCGAAATTAGACTCGCGCACAAAACATTTAATTTTCAAAAACAGAAGAAAATATTTCTTTTATTGACCACGCAGTAATTTTGTAATTTGAATTATTTACTTGAAAAAATATTATTTTATTTTTCGACTTCTATGTACCTGTTCCCTTTAAGAAGCATGTGATCATGACTCTTCACTACTTCTTCTTCTTCAGAGATATAAGTTTCTTTCAGTGATCTATCTTTATATTTGTTCAGCTATCCATTTACACAAGCCTGTTAATTAGGTTACTCAATTTTTCATTTGCCTGTCCCTAATGTTTAGTATACCCAGAGACTCTCAAATTTTCCAGTGTCACTTCCCTCAGTGTTTATCTAGTATCTTTTTGAGATGAGGTAGTATTTACAGTATTTACATTAGTCGGACTATTATACTTGTATTTGTTTACATTTTACGAAGTTTTGGCTGTTGTACATTCTGATCTTCTTCAGATGCTAGGAAATTCGAACCAAACATTTTATTACAATCACTGGGGTAGATGAACTCCATTCTTTGCGTAGTAGTCCCTTTCTTGGTAGTCATAAGTTATCTCCCTCTAGCCCTATAAGTTACTTGTTCACCACTGCTGTAGCCTGTCCTAAGGACACATTGCCCAGTGGATATATTATTTCCTGTGACTTGACCGAAAGAGTTGGGAGTTGAATATCAGGCTGCAGCAGTGGTGAAAAAGTAACTTACAGGGTTAGGGGGAGAAAACTCATGATTACCAAAAGAGGCACACTTCGAAATTCCTAGCACTTGAAGAAAGCCGGAGCGTACAACGGCCAACTCTTCGTACAAATTGCAACAAAGATCCTGCCCGAGTTGACACACACACACACACACACACACACACACACATATATATATATATATATATATATATATATATTTCCAATCTTATCGAGCCCTCTGCCTTCGGGATGTGAGTGACACCATCTTGGATATGTCTACGGGCAGAGAATCAGCTGAGAAAAATAGACAAGCTCAATCCTGCATATGTACGCGTCGGGATCCTCACATAAAATAACTAACCTTGTGTCACATCACACCTCAGTGAGTAGAACATAGTTCCGCGAGAACTCTAAATTGCCAGTCAAGCTCTCTTTCTTTGGTAAGAGTACAACACAATCGGGACTCTGTCAACGGACAAAGACTCGGCGGTAACAGATAGACTATACGTCTTTAGGTCCAACATGTTAAGCCTGATCTTCTGTCCCATTACGTCTCAGTAGGAATACTTTGAGTAAATACCCAAAGTTTATTGATAACTTACAATTGTAAAGCTCTCTGTATTCAGATAGAGTACGACGCAATCGGAGCTCTGTCTACGGACAAGGAATCAGCAAAGAAAACAGACAATGCAATGTGCCGAGTTTAAGCGCTCTGTATCTCCACATAAAACCAGACCTTGTGTCACATTCTGCTTAGGTGATGAAAGTTTGGGTAAAAATCCTTATTTCTGGGAGAGCTTTCAATTATCAATCAATTACTCTCCTTTCCGGCGCAGTACAACTCAGCCGAAGCTTCGTCTACAGACGGATACGCGGCTGAGAAAAATAGACAATACAAAGTGTCCGATCCTGTGGGCTGCGTAAATGCTGATCCTTGGACCGAGCGTAAATTCATTTTGAAAATGGGGAAAGTTAACTCAATGCCTTACAAATATATTTTTGATAGGCCACCGTAGATCTTTGTAGTATATCGTAGGCCATAAGGAATTCACTAGCCTTGAATACTGTCTATGAGAAAGATTTGAATTGAAAACTATGAAGAAGGCAACAAGAAATGCTATTTATCCCCCAAATCCGTAGCTATTCACAAATTTTAGATCAATGTAGGTTATGAAAAGCCGTTATCACTGACGTCAAGAAACTTGAAGACATAAAATATGAATAGTTGAACGTATCAAATATGAGTCATGAATTTCTCGTTTATAATAAGGCCGAGATTGGGCACCGACGCTCTACGCGATGGCCCACACCGATTTGCTGAGGAAAGGATTGATTATGTCCTGTTTGTGTTGGATGAACTTCGCCATGCTTAGACATCCCACTGCTTAAAATCTTTGATTCTTCTTCTTAAGGAAGACATGTCCCCACCAGATACCGCTAGCTATTTCCGGTTCTTTAACACAAAGTCATCAGGCCGCATTAAAGAAAGTCTCTACTTCCGAGTGGCTGTGTTAAGAGGCTCACGAAACGAGTGCGTGGTTCCTTCTTTCTTTCTCTTTCAAACTGGTAGCTGCCATGTTACTGACGCCGATATGTCTGAAAGAGAAATGAGAAGATTGATAAATTTAGCAAATACATTAAACATGTTTGTTGTTTATTTATAGCGTTCCGTTTCTCCTATGCGCCGGGTTCTTTCATAACGTTGGCGATCATGGAACTCCAGAATTTCTACTCCTTTGTAGCTCTTAGTAATTTTTATCTTTATCATATCTCTCATAAAACCTTTTTTTCTCTGACCATCTTACCTTCAATTTTTCTTGTCAGCGTCTAATTTCTAAAGCCATCCTACATTATTAAGTGTCCTGAAAATTTAAAATATCCCTTTATGATGTTAAATAAAAGTTTTCATTTTGTTTCCATTTTCTGTAAAACTTCGTCTGTGTTCTGTTCATAGCATTCCCATCATATTTCTGTAGAACCAAACTTGATCTCTTCAATATAGTACTTCGTATGGGCGGAAATGTTTCAGAATTCACTGCCATATTTTTCTTAGGTAACTAATACATACATACATACACACTCACACAGAAACACAGACACACACACAGACACACACACACACATATATATATATATTAAAACATTCATTGTGGTATGAATTTAGTCTGACGAAAAGCAGAGCCAGCCGCAAAATATATTATCAATGGATTTGTAAAAAATATCTAAAAAATATCTAACTTTTGTTTCCTGATTATATATATATATATATATATATATATATATGTGTGTGTGTGTGTGTGTGTGTGTGTGTGTGTGTGTGTGTGTGTGTGTGTGTGTAATAGATGCATATTTAAACCAATATTATTTCATACAAATTCGACCGTTGAGTAAACTCCTAAAATTTTGAAACTGTGAATTTCATCTACTAGACTGCGCATTAAATATATATAACAAATGCAACATGTTCCCTGAAAGGGTTCGAACTGGCATCCTCTTTAGTAGAGAATGTTGCAGACAGAAAAGTTCAAATAACTTTTGTGATATAATTTATGCACCTCCTCTCGTCTAGATATTCTCTCTATCTATTTAGAGAGAAAGAGAGAGAGAGAAGGAGAAAAAGAGCGAAATAGAGAGAGATAAAGAAAGAGAGAGAAAAAAGAGGGAGAGAGAAATAGACAGATAAAGAAAAAGAGAGAGCTCCGAAGTGAAGCATCGAAAAAGTTGGTATCGATTCTACAAAAAGGGGGCTGATATCTAGAGAGATTCTGAATCATTCTGTCTAAACAACTGTTCACGCTTTCCAGATACAGAATATTGTGTACCTCTCTAAGATGTATAGTCAATTTACGATTGGGCTGAAACTGATCGTATCTTTATCGAGGCTCTCCGAAATACCCCTTAACGCACTTTACGACAACTTAGGCCGAAATATGCTGTGCATTATCCTACTAAAAGAATCTATCATTGCAGAGATGCTCATGTATACTCATGTATAAGTAAATCTTTTCGTAAACATTTCAACGAAGACCAAATACATGGCTTGTGTTATACCTACGCCATTAAGAAACTAACAATAGACTGACCTGTGTCACGACCCTATGTAATTTAAGTTAACCTTCATAAAAAATTAAAAAAGTACTTTGAACATACCATAATTTGCTAGGCCTTTCAGCGAAATAATGATCCAATTTCAGAGGTTAAGTTTTGAGATGTCGTCGTTATTGCTGTCCTAGAGCGTATTGGTGTGTTCAGCCAGTTAAGTGCGATACGTGAAACACGCTTGGGCGATCATGTCTCGAAAGAGACATGACTGGCAGGACAGAAGAATATGCCGCAGTAGGTTGCCATTGCTTTCTGCGGTAGACTGGTTGCCAGCCAAGGCTATAGAACACAATCTGTCCTGTTATTTGACTCATAGCTAGAGAGGGAAGAGATTTATTATATTATTAAGTCGTAATATAGGGGGATCAGTTTATTACTTCATAACAATAGAAAACCGACCCCCAACTTTATGCCCATTAGATGTCTTAATCATGATTCTAGCTATTATCTTCAGTCAGTCAGTTGAGTGCCATACATATAATACGCTTGGGCGATCATGTCTCGAAAAAGACATGACTGACTCGGCAGAAGATTATCCCGCAGAAAGTTGCCATTGCTTTCTGTGGTAGACTGTTTGCCAGCCAAAACTATAGAATCCAATCTGTTCTGTTATTTAACCCATAACTGGAAGGAATACCTTTTCCAAGGGTATTTGAGCGTAAGTGAATTCAATGAATTCAACTAGAATTCGAACTCGGCTCCCCGATTTTTCGTTCCGAGCTGATATCCACTACACCACAACGCACATCCGGATTGGTGTGTTACTGTTTTCAAATTCAGGTGTATTTGTGGAAGTAATACAATTAACGATGGTCCTTCACCTCTCATATAGCATAAAACCTAAAGAATCTAAGTTTGAGCTGCTGAGAAACGGATCATTACCCCTGCGCTTAATGGGAAAATTATTTGATCAATGTCACTTGCTTGATATCTCATATAATTTTACTCTGGTCAGGATCGTTAACAACACATGTTCAACTACTGGACCCTCGACAGGGAATGCTAATGCATTCGCCCAATCATATTCTACGAACTTGATTATTTATAGCAAGGGATTTCAAATATCTCTGCAATTTTACAGCTCCGCACTGCCTCACATCAGATCCCGTTCGAAATCAGATAACTACGTTACTTTATCATAAGAAGCCAAATCAGTATTTACACTGATGAAGTAAATGCGAGAGACATATTGATATAAGTGTGGGCATATCCTGTTGTCAAGTAACTATTGTGCCACTTACAATTATATTTACCGATTGCTGTTTTATGGCATTCGGCACGTAAGGAATTATAGTAATTCATACATAAAAGAATTACACATCAAAAGTTTATAGTTTTTCGATTTGAATTTCTTTAATAATTTTCCTGATAATTATTGGATAAGATCCTTGTGAATTCCATATTTCTGAATTTTCTTTATTACGTTGGGAAATATTTGAGCTTAAATACAGTAACAAAATTTGCAATATGAATCACGACTTTGGAAGTAGTCCACTATTTAAAGAAGTAAGAGGGTACAAATGAAACTGTTTAGATTAAACATGTAATATTGTTATCGCCACTATATTCCTTTAATTTCTTTCGTCCATTCCTCCTTTCTTTATTATTTCTGATTGAAACCAACCAACGTTCCATCCAGTCGGATATGACTTCAGAATACTCCGACTGCATACAAGTAACGCCCCTACCTCTGCCTGACAAATAGGCGTCCTGGATATGATGATAAACTATATCCGGTTCCTGGGTTTAGCGATAAATAGCATCCGGCAACAAGGCCTCAAATTGGGAAGTTTTGAAGAACATGAAACCACCTATTAATTGCTGTTACTCCCAGGTTCACACTGACCTGGGGTGGTAGCACCTCTTAGGAGCCCAGCTATTGGTAAATATTTAAGTTCATTTTTTATAGTGAAAATTACATCAATACTCTTTTGGAGAAGAAAATTTTACGAGCCATACAATTTTAAAGAAAAAATATTGCCGGCAATATATTTATGAATAAGAATATTACCTAAAATATAATTTTGACGAAAAAGTATTAACAGCAATATATTTTCGAAAAAAATGTATACCAGTAATACAGCTGGTTCTTGACAAAACGCTCTTTACAAAAATACAATGAAACCTGAATTACATACTGAATTTTTATAAGGAATACATATTCTATACAAACAGATCTATTGTAAAACATCTTCACAGCATTAAATAACCAGTTGAAGTTGAAGTATTTCGAGACGTGATCGCTCAAGCGTGGATCACATATGGGACTTAACTAACTAAATACAAGTGAAAACGTTCTAAAACATTAAATGCAGCGAAACTGATATTTCATCTCTTGATATTTGAATATATATTTTTGTCTATTAAAAGCTGATAGTTTATCATTATTGTGTATATATTTTTTTTTTGTAA